>BLKM01000518.1:213244-292795 GCA_013340265.1 Coptotermes formosanus
TGGGGACTGTTAAAGTGGGACCACTTGATACAATAACATAAAGTTAGCCAACTCAGTATTCTGTCATTGAATGAAAATCACAAGCAATGCTGTATTACGCTACGTGACAATCTGTGGTCTGGTATAAGTGTACTGATGGTGTAGAGGATTTTGCTACCACTGTCATCTCATAGAGGCAGAACGAAGAGGCTCTTAACGTTCTGCGACGTGAAGCTGTTGATTCAGGCACTGCGTTACAAGCCGGAAGGTCGCCGGTTCGATGGGGTCATTGGGATTTTTCACTCACTGAATCCTTCCAGCCGCACTACGGCCCTGGGGTCCACACAGCCGCTAACAGAAATGAGCACCGGGGATATCTCCTGGGGTTAAAGGCGGCCGGGCGTAGGGGTTACAACCTTACCACCTTCATGTACCGATTGTATAAAAATTCTGGAAGCCCTAATGGCCTGTCCAGGCCTGTAATGGGACAGCTTTATGACACTCGATATTTCCTTTCTCACGTCAATAAGGTTATTCTTAGATTTATAGTATTTGTTCAAAAAAGAAGCATATTTATTCAAAGGGAGCACAGCCATGTAAGGCCCTAACACTTGAGATTTAAGATTCTGTTTCTTATATTTGTATACTGTATGCGCGTTTCGTAATTTTTAGCAAGAAAACTAACAAGTGTTCACTTAACCCTTTAAAGACGAAGCGTATCTGTTTTATATAAGGACTCAGTGCGTACCGCGCGGTAAACACTCTCCACGTCGGTTATAAAACCAGTCTCTTAATATGTTATAAGGCAAAAGTTGCTGTTTGTTCTGAGATCCATACAACACAGATAAACGCAATGTGGGTACCACCTAGAATATTTTAATGTTAAACCTGGTCTATGTGAAGTTACCGCTAGGCTTTAAAAGGTTAAGATGTCAGAAGTCCGAATGAGTATTAATGTTTATTAAAAATATTAAAACCGGGAGTTGGATATAATCGAGAGATCTTGTTCGTAAAATAGAAGTGATTAAATACGAGAAGTTTACAGCCTTTACATGTATATAATGAGGGGGTACGTTTTTGTTTCCTTGTGTCGAAAAATTACATGAAGCCATTTCAAGTAATTATCCTAGTCTGCTGTGTAAGAAAGGGTCTTGCGCAAATTTTTAGGCACGTTCGCAAAACTGCGAAAAGCGACTATTAACGTCGTTATGTCTGTTTGTCCGTCCGTCCGCCTAGAATAATTCGGCTCCCCCTGGAACGGATTTCCATAACATTTAATATTTCAGAATTTTTCGAAAATTTGTCTAGACAATCCACGTTTTATTAAAATCTGACAAAATAACGGGCAATTTACATAAAAACCTACGTACATTTATGATAATATCTCGCTGAATTATTCTTCGAATGAGAAATGTTGTGGACAAAATTTGCAGAGGAAATCAAAAGACAAATTTTATGTTCAACAACGTTTTCCCAAGAATCGTGCCTTTTATGAGATAACATGGAGAAACATGGTAGAGTCAGACAGGCCATAGACGACAATATAACAAGGCGCATACACATTGCATGCTGGGTAGCTAAGGCTACAACCATACCCTCAGAATATGAAATAATTAATGCTTTTCCACGGCAAAAATGGTTACTTGAACGCACCTCAATGTTGCGCTTATACCTACATTGCACGTCTCGTTAGCCAAGTAGTCAGACATACAGTGATAGCAAAAGGTAGAAAAGGACGGTTACGAAAGGGCAGAAGCAGTTTTTATAAGACTTCTTCTTTTTTATTAATCAATAATATCCCCTAGGAGACGTGGTGTTTAGGTTGGGGATGTGTTATGAAATAAAAGGACGAGAAACAGAGATGTATTACAAAAATGCCTCCTGCTGTGTGAATAAACTTCAACGGACATTATCCTTATTCTGCAGACAGAAAAGAGGCGACTTGAAGAGATCTAGATGTACAGCAAATAATGAGACAAGAAATGGCACGGCCTGAGGGAATGAACACAAACGAAGGAAGAATTAAGCTCGAGAAAGAAACATATAATACATAAGAATTTGTGAGATTTTAGGTTCTGACGTCGCTATTATAAATGTTACTGTCGTGTGAGATGTGATGACGTGTAGTTTCCTGAACATGTACAGACGTTTCGGAGGTATCTGTTACGCAAGTATTCAACCTCAAAGTGTATTCATGGAGATGGAGGCAATAAGTTACACTACAACATTGGTATCTGTCTACCAGAATACACGGCGTTTATCCCCGGGGTTAATAATCTTCAAAAAAGGTCATTTGTATGTGAGGTTCATGTAAAGCAGACTTTTTAACTGATAGCTAACTACCTAACTAACCACACAGTTGAGAAATTCTCTTGCAAGTTGACAGTAATTCAGCTGATTACGAAGTTTCTTACTTCTAGGGAACTACAGCGTTTACGTAAAACTGTCACTCGCTCCTATCCTAAGATCTTTGAAAAAATGTGAATTCAAAGTTTGGTTGCACTGTTTACGCAACTCGTAACTGGTCCCTCTTTTGAGACCCTTGAAACTGTCGTAATTCAGTGGTAAATTACAGTGCTCATATAAACTCGTCAATGGTACCTATGCTGAGACACCTGAACCTATCTGAAATCAAAGGTTATTTAAAGTGTTTAAGGAAATACGCCACTGGTCGCTCTCTTGAGACCCGTGAAAAGATCAGTATTCAAGGGTCGATTACAGTGTCTATGTACATCAGGTCACTGGTCCCTATCCTGAGATCAATGAAACTATCTGAAATCAAAGGTTAGTTTTACAGTGTTTATGTAAACTGGTCAGGGGTCCCTATCCTGCGACACTTAAGAACATCTACCAAACCACACGAAATCACTTTCTAGAAAAACCTTAACATCAATGTTCACGCCATGGCAGGCTAAAAACCAAAAGAACAGCATCCAATTCGCGTTACCACACACTGATCTTCTAAGTACATTTTAATATTATTCTCCCATCGATCTGCAGAAGGTCGCAGTAATTATACATTAAAGTTTCGGAATGGCTATTTCCTCTGGCTCTTTCTGTAAGAATAGCTTAGTCTTTAACACGTTTACTGCTAAGGAAGACTACAGACATTCAAATCGATGATACAAAATTGTGAAAATAATGCAGTCCTTAGGAGTGAAAGATGTGACAAGTGGTGCTTAACAGGCACATTCACGGCAGTCCTTTGTTGTATGATTCGTGGATCCTGCAGGGGGATGGGGATGATGATGATGATGATGATGATAAATTCAACAATTAAGACGGCAGCAAGGTTGTAGAAGTATTAAACCAATAAAGCGAAAAGAGCGACACAAAAAGGAAAGCATAAACATACAAAAGCAATATTAGGACAGTCCTTGAATAAAAAATGGGAAGGAAAATTCATGCATGGTCAGTACATTAGAAGAACAGATAGAGAGCTTATTAGTGAAGAAGACAGGTCCCTATGGCTGTCGATGGGAGATCTGATATCAGAAACTGAAGGTTGAATAACAGCAGCACAAGATCTGGCGTTACAAACAAAACATCATGCAACAAAAATATTACAAGCAGAAACAGATAGCAAATGCAGATTTTGTCAACAATTTGATGACACAGTAGAACACATATCAGCATGCCCAATATTGGCAAACGAACAGTACACAGACAGATATTATACAAATTTAATGTGTTCCATGTCCGTGCACTATATTATACAAAAACACTAATCACCAACAAATGCACAAAGAGAGTTTTATCATCAATCGTAACACACTCCTACATGTTTCGACCCTGCTGGGTCATCTTCAGGGAGAACATTTTTGTTATCGTTACACTAAGGTTGCACTTTATAGTTGAGTGAGAATGTGCTGTCCCGGCCTGCGAGGTCGGGACCGCAGAGAGTTCACACCTCCAAAAACAACGCAGTACACAGTCAACAGCACATTCTCACTCAACTATAAAGTGCAACCTTAGTGTAACGATAAAAGACAGTTCTCCCTGAAGATGACTCAGCAGGGTCGAAACATGTAGGAGTGCGTTACGATTGATGATAAAACTCTCTTTTGCATTTGTTGGTGATTAGTGTTTTTGTAGATATTATACAGTGTGTTTTCAACCGTACCTTACCATACGCATGAAAATAGGGGTAAAATTAGACAATGAACACTGGTATGAGCATGCACCAAATTTGTAGAAACAAGTCATGAAGGTACGGTAATCGTATTATGGAACCAAAAAGTGAGAACAGACAGGAACCATTTCTCACAATAAACTGGACATCATAATGCGATATAATGAAAAAAGAACATATCTGTTAGTGGACTTTCCAATTTCGGTAGATGGAAATGTGGTCAAGAACGAAGCCCAAAAGACTGTAAAATATATAGAACTTACAACAGAAATATAGCGTATGTGAAGTGCAAAAACCAACGTGATACCAGTAATAATAAGGGAAAATGGAACCATCTCAAAATCTTTCAGAAATACCTGAGCAACATGCATAGAAAACACGACATCGAGGAACTACAGAAGAGAGCCATATTGAGCACTGCACACATTTTTCGGAAAGTACTGGTGTAAAAGTACAAAACGTATATCATGGGAAGTGGCATTACATGTGCTATAAACTGAAACCACAGAATGGCTGCAAAATTATACCGCTGAAAAATGGTTTGTTTCAGGTATATGATTGTACATACCCAGCACAAAGGTGAGAACAAATAATAATAATAATAGTAATAATAATAATAAGAATAATAATAGCAGCGATGGGCCTGACGTTGATAGTAAAAATAATAATGTTGTATTTATGAAGCAGAACAGAAGAACGCAACACCTTTCGGCCCACAACAGCGTACTTAGGATAAAAACAGGGAAAAATTTATTCCTTTCTTCTCGCATTATACTTCAGTTGAATGAACGTTGTCAAAACATCGTTTCGGATGTTTCTGTGTCTTTGTAACGCTCTGGACTTGTATTCTGAAGGTGCCAATTTCGAAATTTGGCCTGTTTGTTCGATATTTCAGTGGCTTCAGTCGCTCCATCCAAGCGAATATTCGTGTCGCGATACCTCCCCATACACCTGCGTATAGTCTTCTACGTCACTGATCCTTACATTTCAAAGGCACATATCCTAAAAACAAACTAACCCTTTTAGAGGGTACAGAACAAACCCGGCCTTCGATGGACACTCCACGTAGTGACCTATTGAAAGTGCCTACTGTTATTCTTGGAGTCAGTTAGGGGCAATAAATATATGTTAAGCTTTCAGAACTATTTCAAGCAAACTTACATATAGACGTTAAGAGCAAACAGCAGGTACAAAAGTAGCACTAAATGGCAGTATGACATGTGGTAGAACAGCTCTAGGCTGGTAGTCACGCAATTTATACAGATATTATCATCAATTTTCGGAATTTGCGTGTCTCATGGAGTTAAAAGGATTATGATGTGTTCTGTAAGACCGCACCGCTTGAATTCTTGCTCCTTAATTACTTTAAGATAGTATTCAGTGAACTCGATAAGGTGCAGTGTCGAAAGCTCCTTGCGCCCCGAATAACACAAAACACGATAGGATATTAGAGAAAAGAACAAAAAACGTATATATACGAAAAAGGATCAAGCAATTTATGCAAAGTTTAATCACATCCTGTGGACCAAAAACTATAACAATTCATTAATAAAAGAGAAAATCAACAGCTCAGATTAATGAAATCCAAACAATTTATCCGTTCAAGGAGAAGAATTTAAATGACAAAAAGCAAAGGACGTAAGCTATTTACCTCCGCATAATGCAGCGTGCCAATCCCAGTGGCAGCTCAGTGTAAGGCGTAGGTCTGCGGCCGAGCGCGTGCTGGGATCGTGGGCTCGAATCCCATTGGGGGGTGGGGGCATGGATGTTTGTCTCTTGTGAGTGTTTGTGTTGTCAGCTAGAGGTCTCTGCGACGGGCCGATCCCTCGTCCTACTGACTGTGTTGTGTGTCTGAGTGTGATCAAGTGAAAATAAAAACAACCTCGACACCTAATGTGAGTAGGTATAAGAGGTAAGGACTACGACGAAATAATGCGGCGTAATATAAAACAAATAACCACCTAGTCTACAGACGAAAGCTTACCAGAGCCTATCATGAAGGCCCTCAAACGTTGATCTAGCAGCCACAATCGAAAAAGTTTTTTTAGGAGTAAAATACCGAGACGAAATTTGGAAAAGTAACGCACAGGTAACCTACGAGGTCAGAACTCATTACCGTCTCAGCTGAAGTGCACGCTAAAGGAAAGGAAGGTGCCAAAGGGGCTTTAGTCAAGAAAGGACTGCGCGGGCGCCACCACACGGTCCCACGATATATGCAGTGCGGGGCAGCTTTCATTTATCATTTTGATTTGTGTAGTACTCTGGCAGCCATGGTAAGAGGAGGAAAACAAATGCGCCAAAACGTTCATGTAGGAATGCCATTTAATAAAGATGGATGGTGGTCGGCTGCTCACCGAGCTTTCGACGTACAGAAATTTGCCAAAAACGAATGCGATAGCAACGCCACGAATATTCAGACGACATTTCGATAGTGGGAGACATGCAGTGGTTCCTGATGGAAACAGTAGCGAGAACTTGGTAGAGAAATTTCGAACCACGGCTTAAGAAACCAGGAAGCTCTGTTGGAACTACCTGGAGAGCGGAAAACACTGAAGAAGTGTCAGCCGTAGCCGCAGACAATTATCACGCCGACAGTCTGTTGCACTCGACATGTCCAGCAGATCGCTCCGACCGATACTTCAGATTGTGCAAGAAGGGTCCAACTGTGACTTTGCAACTTTTCCTGTTGCGGCAACAAACCTTAGACAGCTCGTTCGACAGATCTGTCAGCTTGTGAGATCTTTTGATGGGATTCATGAAAACTAAAGTGTTTCAAACACGTCCAGCCATATTACGTACTCTGAAACCAAGAACTTCTGAAGAAACCAATATCACATCACCAACCACGTTACATGGGGTTTGGAACGAGTTGTGAAATCTGTGCACCGATGCGACAAACCTGATGGACGGCATCTGACAGGTGTTTTCCTTAATAGACACTTTTGTTAAAATGTTCTTAAATAATGACCAACACATGTCTTCAAAATTATATCACATTGAAGGAATTTTAATAACCTGTGATGGTGTATCTTTGAAAATGATGAATGAACGATGTCCGACATTGTATATATGGTACTTGGAAAGGACTTACAGACATTACAGAACAATGGTTCTCAGTCTTTCTTCTGCCACGACATACATTCGGAGAAATACCAAATTTTCACGGAATAGAAGTAAATAAGCGTAAAGGAACCATTTATTTACTAACAGGGTAGGCCATATACGTATAATGTAACACTGTGGCACTGTGACCGACTTGTAGCTGTCAACAACATAAGACCGTTCATTGGGTTCCCTCTGCACTGTTTTCAAGCTACAAAATATTTCATACTGACGTTAACAGTATGAATGTACCTAGATCTTTATGTAATGTGCCCGATATTTTTTCAATTTTAACCAAATCTGGATTTTGTAGACAAATTTTCGTAAAAGACCGCAATATCAAATTTCATGAAAATTCGTCCAGTGAGAGCGGCGTTCATACATACGGACAGACGGACATGGAGAAGATAAAGAACAGACATGACGTAGCTAAAAAGGCGCTTTTCGCTATTTATGCGAAAGCCCCAAATATTGATGTATAGCGACACACCTTCATGAAATAAGCAAAATTGTATAGCATGTTGTGTCGGGAGCTATGCATTGCTCCGAATGCACACAACGCACGCGCACAAGACTCAAAATATTCTCCCTTTCCCACCAAATGCGAATCAGAGGTTATGCCGTCAAGCGATCGAGATTTCGTTAATAATTGTCATACGCAGCGCGCCCACGAAGTAAGAAGTGGTTGGGTGTAAAATGCTTTCAAAGAATTTAAAAGATACATCTTTAACGCAGCACGTTGGTACCCACACTATACTACTTCTCCTCATAGTCGCCACGTAAATTAAGACACTTGTAGCGTCGTGGGACCAGCTTTTATACGCCTTTGTCGTGAAAGGTCGCTGCCACGCATTTCGGACAGTCCTGCACAACGTCTTTTGTCTCTTGGACACTCCTCAGACTCTAGACAGCCAAAAATTTTTGAGATGGAAAGCAAGTGACAATCTTCCCGTTCAAGGTTAAATTTTTGTTTCCACATTTTCTTTCAAATCATCCGTGACCAAACATGGGCGCCCACCTCGTTCCCCGTCGTACACATTCCTCTCGCTTTCTTTGAAAAACCGACATCATTTCTTGATATTCATTTCATCTTTTCATCTTCAACATACAACTCAACAACATGCCTGTGAACTTCCGCCGGACGAACAACCTTAGTGTTTAAAATCTTATCACCGGCCGCACTTAACAAGTAGCGGGATTTTCAGTTTTCGTTCTCACCTTTAACGACTACAGCCAATTTGAAGAAAACTGCAACACCGTACTATGCAATATACCGGGTTCGATTCCCAATAGTGTCATTGGACTTTTTCATTGACATAATCCTTTCGGTCGCACTACGGCCCTGGGGTCGACTCAGCCTACAACAGAAATGAGTACCAGGAATATATCCTGGGGGGTAAAGCCGGCTGGTGCGTAGGGCTGACCTTACCACCTTCATGAACCGAATGTCTAGAAATCTGGGAGCCTCATCCTCCTGGAATCCTAAGGGCCTGTCCAGGCCTATAGTGGCATTGCTTTACCTTTTACTTTTACTAAGCAATACACATGTCCCACTTCACACAAAGCAGACGACTGGGTTCCACAGGAACTGCGCGCATCATTAGCACGGCCGCTATGGGAGATCGGTTCTTGCTTTTTGACGCGTCTCCTACGTGGCTAATAACTCGCGTTGTGGATTGCCAGAATGCTCGCGACACATTAGCAACTGCTCGCGAAGCGGCAAGTACTTTTAAAACTGCTGTTACAGAATAATGAGGGTTGCATTCAGTCTTCAGGCTGTCGTATAGCAACAAAATTTGTCAGCAGGTACGAAGGGACCAGTGGCAGCAGTAGGCGGAAATGCTTCAGTCGGTATTAATATGTCGAACTTTACCGAAAAGAGTTACATAACGTGCAAATTCTGTAATATCGTAATTGAAATGTGTCCTCAAAGAGCTATAATATATAACAATGGACAAAGATACGATTTGTCTGTGGAAAATGTAGTTACGTGTAGGTCAGTTTCTTCTGTTGAATTTTTAACGGGCGTTTCTTTAGTTGTCCTAACACTTCGCCATATAAAACAAAAAAAAATAATGTAACTTCTCATTCTTTATTCCGCGGTTCGACCCACACACCTTCAGATTTAGAAGTACAGTAATCTTGACATGCATCGGAATGAGGATATTACAGATCTGTACATAAGTCAAGAGCTGTTTCATGGTATATCGAAATAATTACAGCGGAATGAATCTTGTTAAGAAAGTAGCCACCCACTTATCATAGGAATGTTCTGCCTTTTATGGATTTAGAAGATTCATTAGGACCTTAAAACTACCCACCCTTTTTCTTTTCTGTAACAGACTAATCTAGTCAAATTCATCATACATTCTACTTTAAGATTCCCTTCAATAGTATTATTCCATCTGCGCCTAATCCTTCCCAGTGGTGTCTACACTTCAAGTTACCTAATTAAACAATTAATAAAGGTCTCACCTTTAAAGTATCTCCTACAAACCCCAGCTATCTTACGCACAAATATTACCCTCAGCATTTTGTTCTGTTTTCAGTATTATCAGTGATTTTTCTGTGATGAATTAAGGTACTGCTTTAGAAATATTTTCATAAATTGTATATAGATATTTTCAGTATGCAGAATTTAACAATATGGGAAGAGCGTAAAGAAAATCAATTTCACATGAGGAAAGAAGGGGGGGAACCAACATCGCGTGACGTCAGAACTACGACACTACTTTCTAACGTATCATCTGAGGAACATCTGAAAACGCGTTTGGTCTAGAAGCATGGGAAAGGAAGAATAATATGTCACCTTACATATTTAAAACTGATGTTCGCCAAGCATCATTTCAGAAGCTCCCGAATAAGTTTAATTTTATACGCTTAATTGTTATTCTTCAAATTATTAACATATCTAACTTTTTTTTTAATACAGTACTTGCCGGAATGGTGCATTTGTGAACTCAAGCCAGTGAAAAAATATATAGGATCCCAAACAAACTTTCTGATTCAAACAGCTAAGTGACAGAGACCGGACATCCCCGTCGGTTTAGTAGCTATGGGGAGATACACAGACCGAGAGGTGTTAGATTTATCGCACTGACAACTGATACAGTTACACAGTGTCGATAATACATGAATGGAATATGAGTATTGATTATCGGTAGGATGATACTAACAGTGGACAACCGAAGTACATGGAGAGAAACCTGTCGCAGTTCCACTTTTCTACCATAAATCTCACACGGACTGGGGCTAACACTCTGAACCACCGCACTGTCCCAGACGTAGCGACTAGGCTTCGGGCTGGAATACAGAGAAACCAGGATTTTGGATCCCGGCAGGAGGATCTAGTGTCGACAGACACTCATATGTTACTCAGTTAAGCAAAGGGATAATTCAGTCTGTGACTTTACCATTTACACTTCTTAACCAATAAAATATATAATTGTTTGATATTCATAATCTGGAAGACAAGACACTTGAAGTGCTCATGACAGTATCCAGATTACGGTCTCTACTAAATGTAGCGCTGAGAAATATGGTACATATAAGCCTAAGTAAACACAATACCAAATTTAATCGAAATCAGTTGAGTAGTTTCGGGGCTTGAAACACACTGGTTTTGCGTATGGAATGTACGTTAACGTAGTCGTATTGTTTTTTTTTATTCCAGATGCGGCACAATCAAGTTAACCGTAACTAAACCTGGCCACTATTGTGCACAGCAAGATGGCAAGCAACATGTAATGCGGCGACACCTGTAAGTAACTTTACATATGGACAGCATTAACACTTCGCCTGAGATTCTGTTCTTGTTCGTAAAGCACACAACATATTCAGTTCCGGTTTACACCTTATATTTGGAGATCTTATGCAGCCTCCATACTATTAATTAGCCATCTGTTTCAGAAACTCCCTCCATAATTGCTCTGAATAAGTTAAAGTCTTCGTTGTATTCAGTGAAGTGTAAGTTTCATTCTACTTGTCTTACTTTAAAACATTGCGGTCTTTCATCAAAGAAATTATAGAGGTATACAATTTAAGGTTTTCTGAGCGAAGATTCATGTTGTAACCATCCGTGTTATGACACGGTGTAATCTAGCAACACAGGTATTAAAGGGATGGAACACGTAACACAGAGACGGTTTGATCTTTTCAAAATTTATTTATATGTGTCAGTTCAGTTTTGCGATTTTTAAACTATGATCTATTGAATAATGTACAAATTTCCAAATTTGGGTCATTTATTTCAATATGTGAATGAACTGTTACTTGAGAATGGAATGTTGAAATAATATTTTGGTCTATAGAGAAGGGGACAAAAAAATCGTATAAAGTCGGGCGTCACACGATTTGTGATTTTACGAAATATTGTCACGATATTTAATCAATAAAGGTGAGAAACTGGCACGACATGTAGCAAAGATGGTGAAATGAGAAACACATGAAAACTTTAATCGGATATTCGGAAGGGAAAATTAGACCTGCTGGAAAGAGGCGTAAATTGTAAGTTAATGATGTAATGCGCGTTTACGAAAACGTTATGAGAATGTCGAACGTACTTAACTGTCTCACTGCCGCAGTGGTATTTAAACTGGCACCGCGATCCCCAGACTGCCAGCGGCGACTTTCAGGAGTACCGCATGCACTGTTGATTAATAACGAAATTAGCAAATACAATTTTGATATTTTAATTATACCTTTCATTTTCTTCCCCCCCCCCTTCGTACATAATGGATGCCGAGTTTATTTTCATGTAAATCACAAAATAATGCAATTCTGTAAAATTTTATACATAAACAAAACTTTGTTTTAAAAGTTTCATTTGATTTTTTCACCCCAAACCCCTTTCACTTACGGAGTTTGCACGAAATTCAAACTCCTCACAAGGGCTGCACAGACATTACCAGTTTGAAACACACGGCCTGCGGTGATGATCATTCAGCTTACACAAAATAAGGGAAACTTCCTGATAATCTGACAATCACGTCATGAATATGTGTCCTCCTATATCGAAATACTTTGCTTAATTTACATTTTACCTGCTTCTGAGATTAGGTGCTATTAAACGACATGTGGTATGGGACTGCTATATGGTGGCAGGAAATGCCCGTTCGAAGTTTTAAAGTGAGATACCTGACTTTTCTGGAAGGAGGGAGAAAAGCTAGGAAAACACGAGAACTGAGTACTTAGCGTAGCGTAAGGGTCACCTTTATGTCACCTTGCTCAAATATGTATCATTATTCTCAAAATATTTGTATTCGTAGAGCAGGAAGGCGGGAAGCATTTTCCTCATAGCATTTAAATAAATGGACTCTAGGTTGTTATGCCTTATTTGAGAAATATTTACAGAATGAAATCATACTATGGTTGTCGCATTCATAAGTTTGTCCGCATGTGCACTTCATGTACTATGTAACGAATTTCAGTTAAATTTGGTATTAGAAGCCTGCATCAAAAGTTCTTTCTTCGCAAGACATAATACAACCCAAAGTTTAAAATAAGCTCAAATCGAAATTATCAGTTCCTTCAAAAATCTATCATCCTAAAGGACATACGATATAGACTTTCTTAAGACGCACGAATTTGTATGAAACAGCTTGTTTCACGCTGAACATTTTGGTCACATAAAACAAAAGTATGTTCCGAATCGCTACTGTATTATTTACGAAATATGACTAACTTTGCTACAATGGATTTGTATACACAACGAATGTACATCGAAAGCAATGAACACTGCAACACACTAACAAACGAGTTGCACAATGTCGGTTGCCGTAATTGAAGCACACCTTCCCACTCTTCGTTAGAAGATAATTACATTACTTCATACTGGCACAGGGGGTAGCATATTCGGTGTAATCACTAGGCTAGGCCTGGACGATCCAGATTTCAGTTTTAAGCAACCAGATATAGGTGGGTACCGGGATTTTTTCGTCAGGTGAGAAAGCGGCTGGTATACAGAACGGACCGCTCATCTCCAATCACTGCCAAGGATGGGAAAGAGAGAAGATACACTTCTACTTCCCTTGTATGGTTTCGTGGCGTAGGTAAGGACAGCTTTCCGTTCTTCTTTACTTCAGTATTCCATAAAATCACGTAACTGATTTTATAAAAGCGTTTACGATGTGCTGACGAGTCAAAGGGAACGGAATCAGGAAAGCTACAGACAGGAGGCGAGAAAGAGAATGGCTTATCCCACAGATATCGACAGAAAGGAGAATAAAACAGTAAAAATTCTTGTATTTCAAAAATTTAGCTCTCTCTTCTTGTTTGCATTGTAATTAGCTTGTTCCAGAGTGGCACCTTCTTTTGCATGTGTCAAACTATGCAAGGCACTACATTAAGTAGTACGATACACAGTCCTCAAAGAAAAGCTGATATTTACTCAGCTGATCCATAAATTGCTTCTTTTTATGGACGTCAAGGGTGTTTGAAAATCCTTTTCTTACCAAAACACCCCATTCGAAGCCCATTAACTTCAGTCTACATACTACTATTTTAAGACCTCTGGCTGAGAAACACTGCCTTGATGACGTTTACAAAGGTTGGCTACGCTACTTGGCTCAGCCATGAAAAAGAGTTATTGGTTCACAGAAGTCTGCAGATTCATTCTCAGGACTACTTACGACTCCCACAGAATATCACGGGAGCTGAGAAAACTTACGGTTTCGTGTTGTAACTTTATGGGTCCAATATTTAGAACGATGGAGGAGATTTGTTGTTCCGAAACGTCGGTAGCTGCCCACGAGTCGTAGCCCAGAAAATCACAATATGAATATTGACTATCGCTACAATCTCAAAGGTCAGCATAGGCTATTAAACTATATCCACGACTGGTGTCTGCGATTTCCAGTGCCCTTGTCGAGTCAACACGATAATTGTGCAGTTTAGCATTCTCTTTGAGTAACTCCACTGTTGGTACAAGGTCGTAAAACAAGTAAAAATAAATTGGATGGGCCTGTATATAACAGGTTTAAAATTTTAAGTTTTTACGGAGGTGGACAGGCCTACTCATATCGTGGTCTCTTGAAGATGGAGGCAGCATATCCCTCCGAAACATTGGCGCCTACGTACCAGACTGCCCATGCGCCAGGTTGTCATAAACCGAAGAGAACAAGAGGGATAATGATAATATGTACAAGAGTGTCTAGGACTGTGCAACGTACGCGCCCTTTCCCATGGATTTAACCAGCAGGCCTACTCCCGACGTCACTCTTCTCTGCAACACATCTTCAAAAGTGAGACATATCCTCAATAGAACTACGGCTTAATTTCACTGTGGCGTTATTCTACATGATACGGTTAGCACACAGCCATGGGGCAACTGTTTCCAAACGTCGATACAATCTGCTATCTGATCTGCAAGACAGAGAGCACCGAGCACCGCACACATTCTGGCAGACTGTCCGACACACACGTGTCGGCTAGCCGCAGAGGAGTGACTTGTTCGGCGAAAACGAAACAGAAGCTCCAGCCGTTATACACGTATAATGTATATTTTTTCCTTTTACGTCTTTCTTCCACTATTCCTTTATTCCTCTCCTCCTTGTTTTCTTTTAATTTGCTTGCTTCTTTCTTCCTTGCATGTTCCAGCTCTAACGCAAGATGGGGGATAAAGAGAAGCGGAAGCGTCTCGTCTATCGCGAGAGAGATGGAGAGGTTACTGTTGTGGAGAAGAAAAAGGGTTTTTTTTCAAAGCTCTCGCCCAGAAATCTCTTCAGAAGCTGCAAAAGCGACAAGAAGACGGAGTTCAGCATGACCAAATTGGAGAGAAGTAAGTTCAGAAATTGATATTTATTGCATTCATCTAGTCTTCTGCATGTATTTATTTTCAGAAGATTTGGAGACTTTCTACTATACTTGTCCGTGTTTTAGTTAGACCTAACAGACGAATGCTAAACGACTACTTGTTAGGATAAGATGTAAGGCTGAACATGTGAATGCTGTCTACATCAAACCCTTGTTTTACGCCTTAGTTGCGTTTATGAGAAAGTGGATGTAAAGCAAAGAGGAGCAAATAAGATTGATATTTCCATAAGAAATACTTGCGTAGGTAGGTGTTAGCGTTATAGAGCGCAGCCAGCCAAGGGGCGCTAAAACGAACATGCATGGGTGTAAATTAAAGAGTCGTGTGTACCGGCAAGGGGAGTAGGAACAAAAAGGTGTAAAAGAATTGGGGCATAAACCAAGGGTTACTTTTACTTCCCTATACGAAAGAAATGCGATATAATTTACTATACATGACAAGGTTTCCTGGAAGATAGTTCTTAGACTTTACAAAATAAACGCTTCATTAGCAGGCATATGGTTTTCTCTATGTGTTTCATTTATAAGTCTACTAAACGGATCTCGATTAAGTTTGGCCATATGTTACTCGCAAAATTTATTTACAATTTGCATTAGACTTGTATTTATGCGCAAATCAAATCTTACTTGCGAGCTTTGAGGCTTATGCAGAGTCACGTTGCAGAAGAAGGGGGTTCTCAAAACCAATCTGTAATATTTTCAGGCACAGATTATCGTAGAAAACTAATACACGTATTGTGTGGGATACAGCTCCTTGTTGGAGACCTCAGCTGTGTAATTTGTATTTGAAGCAGGATAACAGAGAAGAACAAAGTACAATTACTGGTAGACAATCTCCAGTCTGTACCGACAAGTTCAACACAATTTTTTGTATCCCAGCTCTTCACTACTAATACTGCTACATGTTTCGGGCACACAGGCCGTCCAACATCAGGCATAATACAATTTACAGGAAAAAGTGTGTAAAAGCGGAGGCCTCCCTTTCTTGCATTACATTAAGTTTATGTTACAATAAAATTTCTCTTTAAAATACGTGAAAGTATACAACTCATAAAATATATTGGTTTACTATTTCCAACTACAATAATGAAATAAACTTTCTGTGTGTTCCGGACAGTTTCGGTGTATATGTGATCAGAGGTCGCAACGTTTCAGTGAGTCTCAGTGGATAATTATGAATATAGGCCGTGTAGGTTTCCTAGTCTTGTAGTTTTGCATGCCAGCCCTCGCGCTTTAGTTGACCCTTTCTAAGTGTTCATACTCTTGGACTACCCTGTGGGAGTTGGGTGACCAACGCACTTTTGTTTTCCTCTTTCTTATTGTTCTCCCCTACTGGCAAATTTCTGTAAGAAATGACACAGTATCTATTGTCCACATAACACTACTACTTCGTTGTCATCTTAACAACTATGACTGTGGTTTGCTTTACGTTGTACTCACAGTAACACGGGTGTCCGATTTGCTCGGTTGTGCGTTCCGAGCTGATGTCACCAATTGCCGGCTCTGTCCTCCGCTATCGTGTGATTGAGATCCGGTTGTCGATGTTGCCAATTGCAGGTTCTGTCTGCTACTGTCGTATTGAGTATGTAAGAAGGCGAGGCCTCCGTTTTTGCACTTTTTCCTGGCAATTATATTTTGCTTGATGATGGACGCCCTGTGCGCCCGAAACATGTAGCAGTATTACTAATAAAGAGTTGGGAAGCGAAAAGTTGTGTTGAGCTTGTCGGTACAGACTGGAAATAGTTATGCACGCACACAACGGATTGGGAAACCCAAAGATTATATCAGTAGATTAGTATAATTTAATGCCTGCAACCTTCCTAAAAATCCATTCAGGAGACTATCAGTGACTCTCGTTTAGGCAGAAATTTTAACAATTCCGAGATTTTGAAATATCCACAATTATTCCTGTGCTGATTTCAGTCTGCATTCACCTCTGTACCTTGTTAATTCATGAAACCTCTGCCCCTTTCTGTTACACTTACGTACAGCAGCCTTGTTATGCAGCTAGAACTAATTAAAATTACTTCAAAGAAACAAAGCGAGGTTGGGTCTGTTACGGTTATGACAGCTCGTCAGGTAATTTCACAGAGTGGTATATTGAGGTCTTACGCTTGGATTATACTTGTATAACCGACGGGCACAAGTGTTTTCGCTTTTTCTCGTCAGTCTGAGTTTTTATTTTTGAAGACTTACAAAACAATTTAATATCCTTTCCTTGATAGAAGCACAAGTAAAAAAAATTTGTTTCCTTTTAACAGAACGTGTATCTAACTTTTCCGCCCTCGTAACGGAATTACGTATATAAAAGAAGTTTCACAACCAGTCGTGTTACAAGAGACAATAAGAACCACGGGCTATATCCCCGTATAAGTCAACGAGTTTACACAGAACATATAAGAAAGGTATTTACAAAATTTATTTTAAATTAACAGATACACTAAAAAAGACTCGCTGAAATTTAACAAGAAATCGTTCAACTGTACATTATAATTCTTAGACAATGGTAAAACATGAGAGATATCACTGATGTGTATTTGGAATTTTTCCTTTGTCAATGACTACAAAAACTCGACGTTTCGAAAGAAGACTGCTTTCGTCTTCAAATGCACCTGAAGACGAATTCAGTCTGCTTTCGAAACGTCGTGTTTATTTATCATATATATTTTCTTACTAACAAACTTCCTGCTACCCCCCTTGTTTTTTTAAACACCCCCCCCCCCCCCCGCTTTCAAGGAAAAACGTGAAATTCCCTTAGGGACTATTCGAGGCAAACCCGAGATCGAAGGAGGGATATCTTGGCAGTTGATGATACGACACTAAACAACGATACACACGTACTCCGCTATATATCAAATTGGTTCATTCACAGTTACTTCACGGTTAATGACGCCGATCAGGATGGACATTTTTGCGTGGCAGAGCCTGCACGTAGTTACAGCAAAGAGTGGTCACAGTGCCTTTGAAAACACAGATTATCCCTAACGCTGAATGTTTTAATCCTCATTGATTTAATTCTATACTTATGAGGGGAGGGAGGCAGTTAACTGCATTTATTAATCGTCAGACTGAATTAGATGCTAAAAAATGTACTGTCGAAGTGTCACCTGACACAGTCCAAACTCAGAAAACGAAACCACTTTTCAAGTTACAGATAAAAAGGTGTTATATCTTTATTGTTTGCATCCAGTTCTGTTATGTACTTAAATAGCAGTGCAGGTTATGCTGTATAATGATATTTTATTTTTTGCATAGGCATAGCAATTATAAAACTTAAATTGTATGAAAAAACATATTTCGACCTGAGTACGTCATCTTCAGGTTTTTATATAACGTAACGAGGCTCTGTTTTTTGTACTATACTTAAACGGTAGCTGTTTTCCGTACAGTACACGAACCATACTCATTGCGTTATAGGAAAACCTGAAGATGACCTACTCAGGTCTGTAAAGGTAAAGCAGTCCCACTACAGGCCTGGACAGGCCCACAGGGTTCCAGGAGGATGAGGCTCCCAGATTTCAAGACAGTCGGCACATGAAAGTGGTAAGGTGGTCAGCCTTACGCACCGGCCGCACTTACCCCCCAGGAAATATTCCTGGTATTCTTTTCTGTTAGAAGCTGAGTCCACCCCAGGGCCATCGACCTTGCTTTAAAGACTATTAACTAGTATTTATATAATTATTATATCTATATATAACAACAATAAAATACTGTTTTGCGAGATAAAACATACTTGTATTTAAGTACTTCAGGGTGTTACGTAGTCCCTCGCTGGAGCCTAACTCAGAATGACCTCACCCAAACCCACACAGTGCTACACAACGCAACTTTTAGCATTGGTGATGCTGCAAATACTGAATCGATTCGCTGATTTACGCATCACGTTTTAGCTTAAGAACCTTGGAATTTCACGAGGACGTTGATGCAAACTTGACTGGTTTTCACAAATATCCTGTTTTCCAGGTCCTTTGGCGGACAGAGTAACACCATTCTGTTGTCGACAAACATAACTGCGTTTTCTGTTACACATTTGAAGTCACGAATACCTTCGGCAGGCAGGCGATAGTCAGAAATTAACACCAGTTGTTCATTGTTTGAATAAGAAATAATTATTATAAGCCTGATAACTGCCAAACGAAGTGTGGCGTGTTAAAATTAAAGCAATAATTACACTTCATTCATTGTTTACGTAAACAGCGTTAATTGCAAAACTTCCAGTTTATTTTCCTGTTCGCTAACCGAATTTCGGTAAATGCTCGGTGACACTTGAAGATTCAGATCTTCTGAGATACTACACTATGTCGAGGCGTAACAAGTTCCCAAAGTCTCCAACGACTGCATTGCCTTCAGCTTCAGGGTCAAGGAGCCCTACGAGAGTGGAGGTCCATAATTTTAATTCTACATTTAGTAAATTACAATTGTTACATTAAGAGGAATAAAACTGTGAAGGCACAGCATGCATGAGATGGAAAAAATAAATGCCACTCTTTCGTTGGAATTCTCACAGATGCAGCATTCATGGATATCATCATTGCAGAGTGAAGCTGAAATACGTAGATATATCAACATTACAAGAAACCTTATAAGACGCAACCAGTAACAGAGAACGTAAAACACTTTTCTTCTTGATTTCATTTCTCCCAGTAATCTCTTCTAATTTCAATCTTCCACGCTTCGATCTTCTATAATGGACTTGACAAGTATATTCCATCGTATGTAGGTCTTCCCTTTCGTCTTCTTTATCTAATTAATCATCATCACACAAAACACTAATCACCAACAAATGCACAAAGAGAGTTATATCGTCAATCGTAACACACTCCTACATGTTTCGACCCTGCTGGGTCGTCTTCAGGGAGAACTTTCCGTTACCGTTACACTAAGGTTGCACTTTATAGTTGAGTGAGAATGTCACATTCTCACTCAACTATAAAGTGCAACCTTAGCGTAACGGTAACGGAAAGTTCTCCCTGAAGACGACCCAGCAGGGTCGAAACATGTAGGAGTGTGTTACGATTGACGATATAACTCTCTTTGTGCATTTGTTGGTGATTAGTGTTTTGTATGATATAGTGCATGGACATGGAACACATTAAATTCATCATTATCATCTTTTTCTTCTTCTCCTACTCCTCCTCCCCGTCCTTATTTTCCTTCTTCTACGTTGTGGTGACCAGTGTAAAATTTTTCGCAAGTCATTTCTTCACACTATTTCATTCCATTTCTATTTTAGACATCTTAATAAATAACTGAATTCGACCGAAGTTGCATTAATTTTTAAATAACAGTTTGAATTTAGATATCAATGACACAAGTAACCCATAAGATGATTTTAAAACTTAAAGCAGGAAATACGCGAAAACACATTTCATGAATTACTGGCAGTTGCTACTTGGGGCTTAACAAAGGATAAGGAATCAGGTGAGGGTCTGTTTAAATGAAAAGTGTCAAAGGATGCATCACTTTGAACAGAAAGAAAAATGGCGATATTACAGAAGACTCGAACGTGTTTCCTACAACAGATCAACAGCTGCCCCAGACAAAAATGCTGAGCACAATACCAGAAGAAATGTTACAGAAATTTATCTTGAATTGCTTTACACTAGTAAAAGAACTGAGGTCTAACAGTTGAATCGAAAACGTCTGACTGAAGTTGGAAAAGTTTTGTATCATGTCGTTGATAAGAGAAGATGTTTAGGACTATATCTTATTGGATGGTAGTATTTTTTCAGAGCAAAATCGTACGGTACTCCAGCATCAATGACGAAGATAGTAGCTAAAGTATTAGCAACAGAAACCCTTTAGATTAGTATTTCATGTCAGAGTTATAACCTACAAGCAGAGGATGTACTCTGCCGCTTTACTCAATGGATGTTATCAATTTCTGGATAAGGGAGAACTGAACACTCTATAGAGTGGTTTAGTCTCAAACTCTAAACAGACGAGAGCACTTGGAAAACCTTGATATAAATAGGACGACAGTAATAAAAGTACGGGTATGCTGAGGAAATAAGTATGAAAATGTGGATTGAATTCAGCTGGCTAAACTTAGGGTTTAGAGGCGGGCTGTCTTGCATATGGCAGTGAAATTGTGGGTTCCACAAAGGGCGTGAATTTTCTTTACTATATGAGAAACTACTAAATTCTCTATGACTGTAACCTAAAGTTATTTCATTCCTTTAAGCTACATTATAAACACCGACAAATCGCACCGAACTGTATCTAGAGAGGTAACGACCAAGCCAACCTCAATAGGCAGAAACACTTAAAAACAGGACGAGAAATACTAAAATTGATTTTTAAAAATCTGGACTATGTAGTTTACTGAAAGGGAATCGCCTTTTTATTTATTTTTCTATCGGTGTACTTCTTTGGTTTGTTTACGAATAACATAAAATCAAACCGGCATTTTGATTGGCGTGATTTCTGCCTGTAAAGACGCCTACAATTGATCGCACTAAGTTTCGTTACGTCAATCAGATACAAATGCCAACTAGCAATTTTATATTACTGCACCCGTAAATAGAAAGGGGGGCTGGTATGTAATTTGCATACAAAATTGATTGACCTGAATTTGGTAAATCAATTCCACAGGCTCTGACGATGTGTGTTACACTTAGGATTACCGGTTTTTTTTACTTTTTCTATCGTTTAATATTTCGATGAGACAGAGCGACAGTCTTGACTAGTTCTCTGTAACTCAGTACCCTTCCCATCAAACAGATACACTACAGCCGGTCAGGTCAACAGCAAACTAAGGTAAAAGTTAAGGTAAAGCAATCCCTATACAGGCCTGGACAGGCCCTTAGGGTCGCAGGAAGTTGAGGCTCCCAGAATTTCTAGACAACCGGCACATGAACGCGGCAAGGTTGTCAGACCTACGCACCGGCCGCCTTTATCCTCAGGAGACAACCCCATTACTCACTTCTGCTAGAAGCTGTGTCGACCCCAGGGACATAGTGCGCCCGGAAGGATTACGAGAATGAAAAATCCCAATGACACCATCGAACCCGCGACCTTCCGAGGAGCAAACTGCGGTTAGTGGTCAGTTATAACACGTTAATATGGACCAAAAAGGATATTTTCTGTACTAAAATCTAGTAAAAACCGATCCCCGTGGACGCTCGGTCTAAGACGTGGGTCTACGGCCGCTCGCTTGCTGGGATTACGGGTTAGAGTCCCGCCGGGGGGGCAAGGATGTCTGTTTCTTGTGAGTGTTTTGTGTTGTCAGGTAGAGGTCTCTGCGTCGGGCTGATCACTCGTCCAGAGGAGTCCTACCGAGTGTGGTGTGACTGAATGTGATCGTGAAGCTTCGATAATTAAGAGGCGAGAGGCTGTTGCACCATGGAAAAAATCCAGCACAATGGAGCCGGGATAACGTAGTCAGTATAATTACCAGGCTACGGGCTGGGCGGTCCGGGGTTAGAATACCGGCACGGGCAGGAGCTTGTTCTCTCCTGCAAATCGTCCAGACCGGAGCTGGGACCCACTCAGCTTCTTACTCAATGGGTACCACGGGCTCTTTTGCCTGCAGTAAAGCGTCCGAGAAATGAGACTAACAGCTCACCTTCATCTCGCCCCAAGGTTAAGAACGAGTGGAGCTACACCACCATTCGGCTATATGACTTTATGGCGTGTATAGGGACAACTCTGGGCTGCCGGGATAGTGTAGGCGCTACAGCGGCTCGCTACGTGCTGGAAGGTTTGGGATTCTTAAGCCGATAGCGGCGAGATTTTCCGAAATCTTCTAGAATGGCCCCGAGGCCGAAATGCCTCCTGTACAATGTGTACCGGGTCTTTTTGCCGGAGACAAAGCGGCCGGGGCGTGGCGTTGACCGCCCACCCCATCTATAATTGAGGTTAAAGAATGGGTAAAACTATACCCACCCCCATTCCCCGCGCCTTCAAGGCCTGGCATAAGGTTGACTATACGGAAGTTCAGTTTTTTACTTCTAGCAAAATATCTAACAGAACTGAACATGCCTTAATACAAGGCTTAGTGCATATTTGCAAGGTATTTGGAGGAAGGCATTCGGGAAATTGGAGTAGGCTACGTAGTGCAAAAAGACAGAAAGGCTGTGAATGATACGTTGGGCAAGATGTTGACGGAAATGTTAATTTCCTGTTTTCAGTCATAGGCTACAATCGTCTAACTGCAGGGAGTGAGGGATATTGTGCAGAACATTTGTCATGACGTTGCAGCAGCAGCAGCAGCAGCAGCAGCAGCGCAGTAACCAGTGACTAGAACACGGGCTGTCAAAACAATGAATCTGTGTGCGGTTCTGGGCACGAGCGGAGACTTACTTTCCCCACAGCCCCTACACCATCTCTGGGTTCCAACCAGCCTCCTGCGTATTGGGTACCGGGACCCTCTCCCAACACTGAAGGTGCTTGGACTTGAAGTTGATAGCTCAGCTTCAACTAGTAACAAGGTTAAGGACATATGGACTTACACTTCCACTCCCCATGGATCTTCACAGCGTGGTGCTTAATTAAGCACAGCGAATACTATATTTACTTTACTGCAGTTATGAAAGCTTGTTTCGGCGCCAAGAACTGAACCGGGAATGTGCCAAATACAGAAGGGCGTATTAAATGTTTAACAACAGAGTTCGCCGCAGACGATTCTGCCATAACCGTCTGTATTATTTCAGCCAAGTCCATTTTGACACACCTGCTGGTACATCATTACCTTAAATTTACTGTTTTGGTTCTCAGGATTCCTGAATGTTACTTCGTTTAATTTAAAGTTTTAATTAAAACGACTGCTAGGGAATTGGGAGGAACTGAATCTGAATAAAAGGCTTCGAAAGGTTGGACCAAATGTGATAAAAGATTGTGTCGTAATGGAAAGTGGCTGTTGGCGCATAACTTCATCTCTTAATCGTGAAGTCTTGGTGCACTTTATACGGCTACGACCAAACAGGCGGACTGCTTGCTGCTTGTTTGTCATCCGCATTCCTGTCCCTCACGGCAAAATGAAATATTTACAAATTCCGCGAAAATTGAAATTACGAAACGTGAAAAAATGCGGCGATTTATTTGTCTTCAAAAAATGAAAATCAAGACCTATGATACATGCAATATACAAGAAAGCTTAACAAGAATAACAAAAATACGGTCGTCTGGGAGTTACTGCTGTATAGTTTCGTAGGTAAAAACCAATTTCTTAGTGGAAAATATTGCCGCCATCTTCAGGATAGAAACCTCAAAATGAAGGATACGGGTATACGGAACGGAGGACCATATCAAGATTAAGAGACAGCTGATGGGAATCTGTGGTCAGAGACGTTCTTCTTTTGAAACGGGTAGATGTACGGAGGGGGAATTCAGAATATTAAGAGGAAGGAACACGATTAAACAAGGGAAAAGAATATACAGTAAGAAAAACAAACGGAAGAGCTATAGAGAGAGGAAAAATGAAAAAAGAACAAGGAAATAGCGACTCTGATCTTTATTAACTGCGTTATTTAACGACACTGTCTGTTACTAAGATCACAACGCCGCGGCGCGCCGGTGGCAAGAGAATGAGTACGAAGTTTTGGTGGGATGATGCTGACAGGAACAACCGAAGCACTCGGAGAAAAATCTGTCCCGCCGCCAACTGCTCACCAACAGGCCCTGCACACACCAGACCAGGATCGAAGCTGATACTCGTTGAGAGGTCGGCAAATAAATGGCTGGACCATAGCATGAGCAGTGACACTGCTAAGCAATGGGATGAAGGTGAAGTGCCTGGTGACGAAGAGTAGAAGGAAGGAATGAAGGTGGATAAAAGAGGAAAACAAAATAACAGAAAAATGAAATAGGTCAGGTGAAGGGATATACGGTTAAGCAAGTAGGGAAATGTAGCAGAAGAAAGGAGAAATAGGGAAAGAAGAAAAGATGCTCTAATATGGGTAATTACGAACGCCCCTCAAATGGCTAGTAGCCAGTGGGATTTAAGGGGCCAGTTGCAAAAACGTGTCACAGAATATTGTTACGAGGACCCCACGTTCCTATCTCACACGACAAGGAAAGTATTTCGAAAAAACCTGTATTTCAAATTGGACTGAATATATATTCCTTTTTGTACTAAACGTATACATCCTTCTCTCTTTCGGGAAGCATAATGGTGTCATGTTATACGTTTCAATAATTTGTGGACAATTTTTTCTCGTGGACAAATTTTCTCGTGCACCATCCTGCCACTCACGAGGAGGCCTAACACGTCCTATACACTGCGTGACCTGTAAGATGGATCGTAGCAACAAGAAAGCTCAAGTAAGGGGATACACGAGTGTATAATTGAAGTCCTTGCTTTCATATCCTAAACTTTCCTTGTTATTACAGAGTTTGGAGTGAAAGAAAATTTCCAGGAATCGTAAAAGCTTAATATAGGGGACGAAAGACTCGAAGGCTGAGAGCTGTGTAGAAGACATTCGTCAATGTTTGTTGACTGATGTACGGCACGCTGTGCGCCGTCGCTTTTAGTGCAAACACGTTCCGACACATTTAACATTTAATGCAATTTATAGGTTATATAGAACTTTTATTTTTGCACATCGCAGGGGACCGAGTCCTTGTCCATTATAGAGAACATGCGGTAAAGGTTGGGTATGGAATTAATCGGTGTTCATTGCCAGAGTAATATGGAATACATAAATAAAACACGCGAGGCAGACGAGGACATTTTTGATGCTAGGCGGGGTGGTATATTTAACACTGGGGTCGAGTGATAACAGCAGTGACATCTTGTTCGTCCCCGTTTTTGCCTCTTCGACATGTGACGCCATTTCTTTGTTAAACTGTTGACACCCCAGCGTGTCTGATACCCATCAGTGTATTTGTCACATTCTACTCCAGTTCATCAGCTCAGTACTATCTTCCTGCCATCCCCATCGAGCAGGTTCATGTAGCATTAGTGATCTAGACTTCTATTCAGGAGTGCCTAGGTCGAGTCTGTGGCTGGACGTGGGCTACACTGACTGAAGATTTCTGTCGCTTTTCTCGGTCTGTCCAGCCAAACGCCAAAAAAAGGACATTCACTACGCCACGGCAGCTTTCCTACAAACTCGTTCCACTTGATCAATCACAAGTTGCCCTACCCGTTCATTTTTTTTTTTGGTCTTCTTAGTCGAATTTTGATGGCACTCCTCGTTGCCGTCAATTAAGTGCCAGGATAGTTCCTTGAATAAGGCAAGGACCATTTAATTCCAGAAGCTTACACATTCACCATAGGTGATTATTTCCATACTTAAATTTCAGATTGCCCATCCCGTTGTGCGCGTATAACACTGTTTACAATTTATGCAGACACGCACAAAAAATACGTTATTCTTTAATTTTTATTACTATAATGAGACATCAGAGTTACATATATATGAGAATGTCATTCTCGTACATATGTCGTACATATCTAACTCTGATTTTAGAAAAACTGAGAGACACAAAGGAAGTATGTTACTGCCACATAGGAAATAATATATACTCTATATTCCATAATTTTATAATCTTTAATTTACATGTACTTTTATACGCACTGCAAAATTTCAAAAATTTCAGTTTTATGTAAAAGGAGAGGCCTCTGCCTTAACACCTGCCATCTATATTTATGTATTTTGCCTGATGATGATCGCTTCGCGCTACCGAAACATGTCGCACTATAGTAACTGAAGAAGAAGGTATTTTGTTGTGCTTGTCTGTATAAACTGGAAACAGTATTTTCACACCTAACTGGATGTATATAACATACACAGCTGAAAATCCACTTTTCAATAATTAAAAGTGCAACAGGGCAAGTTAAACTGTTCACACTAAAGGAACGTAACTGGGAAATATCCCAGTTCAAATCTAAATTCTGCTGCAGGTTACCAGACGGCTGTTCGTTTCTGCTTGTGACTCTTGCATTAAAAGAGGCCTTGATTGCTTCCTTGTAACGTCCTTTAGGTGTGCAGCCCCTAGTCATTACCGTCTGTTACCTAATTTAATGACCGGAATCTCTGCAGTTGAATAATGTCGTTAAATAGCCTATCAATTAATTCAGCTGCTTGCCAGAACTGCCCTTTCCATGTTGAAAGAACAATGTCTGACAATTACTCGAGGCTGCTTTGTTCGGTGAAATATAGGGTCAGGTTAGTCACTGGGGGCCATTGCCGGGGTCAGTCTCTGAGGCTTTATCAAGGATCCCCATAATGGAGGGGGACCAACCTACCTTCTTGTGTTAATTCATTTTTCATAATCACGAAGAAAAATTGCACTTATTTAACGCAATAAGAAGAATTTCACCCCTTCCGCACACGTTCGCAGAACGTAGTGACTGATGGTTATGTATAAATTTTACCTACTCCAAATTTTGCCACTTTTGTTTCTTATTTTTCAATAATTTTATATCGTCAAACTCTGCAAGAATACTAGTTTACAGCACTACATCTAAATAGCAGTGTAAGGTACAATGCACGGCTCATAGCATTCTATGCATGGTAGCCTCTTTCTTTCTTACGAGATTATTAGATGACGCTCTCATAGTTACCTTGGGCCATCCATTTGGATAATGGCAGTAAATATTGAAGTAGGAGGAATTAATTGGAACTGGTCACGTGAGCAAATCGATAATCATTGGATCGCGGCTTCCAATAACCGATGCCCTTCTGCAGTGGTTTAAACGATTTGAACCGCAATTTGTAATGTCTGAGCAGATATGGACCAAAGTTCGTTGTGATATTTGAGATTACTAGGTGGACAATACAAAGATTACGGCCTTGTGTGGTATGACGCCGTGTAGTTTGGTAGGTAGGTACCAGCATTCGTCAGGAAGCTGCTGCCTCCACCATTCTGAAGACAGAGATAACAATTACTACCGCTTTACCAAACTACACGGCTTCCATGCCAACAGACATCTCATGCTTTTCATGTCTCGTTTCCTAGCTACCAAATTAATCAGAAGCGCGAGAACGAACCTACAGAACTACTAAACTGAAATTTGAATGAAGGACAAAGGTAAATAGGAGAAGGACAGAGTAAAGACAAGAGAACTCAGAGCCTGTGAGAGACGCTTTATTGCCAGTGGGGGAGCATCAATTTGTTTGAAGACTCCCAGGCATTGCCCGGTCATCTGTCTTCTAAGGCGTATTAATTAAAGACGCCTGGAAGGTTGGGGCTGGTTAACAGCAACAGGCCGGCGGCAAGTGCCAACTGGCTAGCAGCACACGTATTTGTACGCTTAAAAGTATGGTAGCTGATGGGAAATTAATATCAGAACAATTCGGGTGGCCTTCGATGAATGATTTGTTTTAGTTCCAGAGGACGGACAGACTCGTAAGCACATTGACAGACTGTGTACAGAGGAAGTGAATACAAATTATCAATATATCACCATAAAGTGTCACAATAACAAAGGCATGCGATCATGAATAACAAGTATGCTTAATGGATATGGGACAAACATTAAAATCATATCTTGTAATTATGCAACACACTACTGGATACGAATAAAGTTGCAGGACTAACTGTGTGATCCAAAATTTTCACCTGAAAATGGCACATGTTTTCATATATGAAGGTATCCTGTATAGACAATTACCCTATACCTTGCTTACGGAAGATACATTTGTCCCTGTGTTTAGTATGCACCACACCATAAAGGCGTATGAAAGAATCCAAACGCTGCTCCAATTTTGTAACACATTTTAATGCTATCCATACCGTACTGGTAACTCCATGTGTGAGGTAAGAACCAACTCCAAAGCTATGTGTATTAGATACATTGAAAACTCAAAATTTAAAACTTAAAATTTCCATTAGGCGGGGTCCAACATGTTTCGACGGGCAGCCCGTCATCATCAGGGACATACGATGTAACTGAGAAAGAAGGAAACCAATGTGGCCGCCACCAGTCCTAAGTTAACAAGTCGACCACCGCTGTCGACATACGAAAGTATGTAGTAGAACTGTGTTATTCTTCAATTTTGATGTTAACATACTTCGGGGTAACGTGGTAGGTCTTGCAAAATTTATTAAATCAAATGGCCGCATTGGTCTTCCAAAGCTTCTCCTTCATGTTCTCATAGAAATACGATATTTTTTCCTGTTGGCTTGTTAACTTAAACTGGTGGCCGCCACATTGGTCTCCTTCTTTCTCAGTTACATCGTATGTCCCTGATGATGGGGGCTGCCCGTCGAAACATGTTGGACCCCGCCTAATGAAAATTTTAGATTTTAAATCTTGAATTTTGACGTATTTAATACACATAGTTGGTTCTTACACCACACATTCGTAACACATGTTTATCGCGCGTACATCAGACGTTAACCGAAGACGTATCCGCGTTTCACAGCACGGAGTTACGAGTATAATCAGAAACTAGAAGCAATATCGAAGAAATCTGCTCTGGACACTATGATACTATCCCAGACCTTTTAAAAAATTGCTACAGCAAATCTTGAATACTTTTGATCGAATACTTATCCACGCTGTCGGGAGCAGAACATAGGAACATCTTAATATCGGGCGAGAGTGTCATATCGTACAGCGGTAAATATTGCTCAGTTATCGCTACAGACAACGCAGTCCATGTTATTATATTCTGGTATAATGTACACGTATTTTCTTGGTAAAAGTAGGCCTATGCCTTCAATGAGGTAATAATTTCATAAACATTTAACTTAATATTAGAAATATTAAGAAATGATGTCTTGTAAAATGTTTCAGTTGTTGGCATAAACAATTATAAGACTGTGCAATCCGCTCGTCCGCCCGTCTCTCCGTCTGTGTGTGTGTGTGCTTTAAGGCACGGCAGCTTCTCTAATCGGTAATCATTTCAAAATTCTTGTGAAAGTCGCGTCTTTCTTTCTTCCTTTCTTTCTTTCTTTCTTTCTTTCTTTCTTTCTTTCTTTCTTTCTTTNTTCTTCCTTTCTTTCTTTCTTTCTTTCTTTCTTTCTTTCTTTCTTTCTTTCTTTCTTCATTTCTTTACGTCCTCATTTTCTCTTTCAGTCTCTCTTGCTGTGTTTCCTTTTTGTCTTCTTTCCTTTAAGGTCGTAGAGTTTCTCCGTTCCTCTACAGCAAACACATACATATTCCTTCCATCGCAGTGTCCTACTCCTGCAGCTCAGTCAAGTAACATACAGGTCGAAGCCAGCCCTCTGCTTCATCCGTCCTGCGAGCAAGGGCTAGACTCACTTCCTCAGCATAAAACTCGTCTCTCCTTCACGTAGCATGAACGCATATGATTGCTGCGATATTAATAACGGCCCGAAACCCATGAGTTTCAGGATTAACTGTCCGTTCGCCTTCATCATCTATACGCTTCCTTTGTGCTGTCTGTCCGCTGAATCCCTTTAGCGTTGGCGCTGACACCCGGGATATATCCTGCCTTCTTGTGTTCAGAAAGGGGAAAAACAAGTACCGTGGAATTTTGTACGTGCGTTTCAAATTGTGGAAGAGGTCCCCGATATACCTCGGGGTTACTTACCGGGAAAGTGTAACTTACACTAAAATGACGTACGTGTGCGAATTGTTGCTTGTAAGAAGTATATAAAGTATGTGTAATTTCAGGCTTCCTCCGCGGTGTAAATGTGATCTGCGATCTTCTAGGATTTTACGCAATGTAACTTAGTATTTTGTTACCACCGATTTGGGACAACCTATCGGTCCCAAATTAAAGGATCAAGCAGTCCAAGAAGAATTGGACTGCTTGACTGGACTGCTTTATCCTTGATGATGGTCCAATAGGTTGTCCCGAAACGTCCGCAACAAACTGCCAATCTATAAAAATAAAATCCCAGACGAAGGAACATCTCAGTCTCTACAGTACTTAACAATAAAATTAACGTCGCTGAATTTGGGCACCGCGTGAAGTACAACAGACTGGGATGAAGATGATTAATTAAGAAGGGTGGGAAGAGATGCGAAGACTGCGCAGGCGCAAAAAATAATTTCAGTTTTTTTGTACTGACGTGAAACACATAAAGACGCAGGTGCAAGTGAAGACTTACATGGGGGACACTGTGTAGTCTCGTTCCCAGAGTTAAAACATTTATAGCCTAGTGGTTAATATGTACGGCCACGTTTAATATCAAAGTGTCTGCATTTTGCCCACACAGTGTATTTGTGTGTAGTGGAGAGGGCTGTCAGTGTCTAACAACATCACCATTAATAACCGTAAAATATTATGTAATCTTGGCGGTGCAGAACCGTATCGTGTTGTTCTGCATTAAGAGAGCGTGTAGCAAGGTGTCTGCGAGTAGCAGCTACAACCTTGAAGGTGGGAGAAATATTTTTCTTTTATACCTACGTACCAGAATAAACGGTGTCACTACCCAAACTCTTACAGTGATTTATTAATAATTACTTGCACAATAAAAGTGAGTTTAATAACTGTATTAAACGTAAAAGAAACAAACATTTCGACATAGGTGACAATTACTTACTTATCATTAAAAAATAGCAGTAAATCACCCACATGACTTTAGAGCATTGTTTCAATACGCACAGGAAGAACTCCATTTCCGCGTTTTCTGTTTATCAATGGATCGGTGTTTAATGCATGTGAATCAGCCATTACTGGTCTGCCAGAACGTCATGTTAAATTTCTTGATACGGATGCTTTAAAACTTACAATTATCATTTCTATCTCTGTTACAGTAACACACGCGGTGTTGAAGCTGTTTAAGTTTCCCCGCTTGTAATTAAATATCAATTCATAAGCAGATGTACAGTGATGACATAGCTCCACTTATGCTTAATTCTGGCACTAGTTGGATGGAAGTGGCGAGTTTAACGCCTTGGCCGCATTGCCCGCCGTATAAAGGATCCACGGTGCCCACTGAATAGCAGGCCCCGGTAGTCAGTCTGGAGAAAACAAAATTCTCTACGTTTGTTATAAATGGAACCTCAATAAGCAGGCCGACCAAGCCGTAGGGTGACCTTTATACTGACAATCCATTTATGCACATTTGAATACAGGGGAGATGTTTTTAAGACTGAGAATGCTGTTAGCACGTAAAAATCATACGGTTTTTTTCGGAATTTGTCAACTTCGTAACTGCATTAAAATTCATAATTGCTGAATTCATAAAGCAATTTTCTATTTTTCATACCCACTTTTATCCACAGAAAAGGTTGTTGTTTCCTGCCCTTCTCAGCTTCTGTGCATCTGCCTCAGCTGCAGTTCACAGCACATAAGGCATCGCAGAGCTGTTATACGAAGTAGGCTGAAAGGCATGCCCTATTGTGACGGTACAGCATGTCCAAGAACCGGACGCTTTTGTGAACTTCAGATGTTTCATTTAAATGGCACGTAGTCTTGTTTTATGCGTCTGACGAAAGCATTTCCGGTTTGAACAACGTCATTAGTAACGTTTGTAAGAATATAGCAAAACCCTCGGTCAGTGCTTAAAAAGACAGTCACTGTCAGGTGCTTGCTGGTGCCCGGTTACAATTTGGGGCCTGGCTCGGTTTTGACAGCTAGTATCTTGCTGCTGTTTGAATTTCGGCTTATAACCCCAAGCAGCGGCGATCTTAGTGAGGAGGTTGTACCTGCGCGGCTGGTTAACAAATTATTTGCCTTGTATAAAACCAGAGTCGTTATAAGCAACAAACCTTGTCACTAGGCTCTATGTTGAGCCAAACCTCCAGTTAACAAGTTCAAACCCTATATATTTCGGACCGAAAAGCAGGCAATTTGATCAAAGGTTTTCTAGGATTTCTTCGGCACCCCCGGCACACGCCTGTATAGTGCGTCGTACAAAACTACGACCTCTTCCTTTCTTATCCCTTCCAATTTGCTCTTCTCACTCACTGTCCCACCACTTAACGCTCGGTATCCTAATGTGTGCTGCTAACACCATCATTAACCTTTTAAAGCCTAGCGGTAACTTTAGGTATCACCAGCTTTAATATTCAGAAATTCTACGCGGTGCTCACATTGTGTTTACGTGTTTGTATGGATCTCTGAACAAACAGCGATTACTTTCCTATACAGCACTAACAGATTGGTTTTTGTAACCGAGACGGAGAGTGTTTACTGCGCGGTATAAAACAAATATGCTTCGTCTTTAAAGGGTTAAATAACCCAGAGATCAATAAATATTTTACCCCGATTATTTGAAATTAAGTTTAACATTATACTCCCGCTTGTGTCTACGTCTCCTGTTAGATCCCCAGAAGAAAATTTTACTTCAATCTTTAATCTGTCCTATATGTGCTAATCATACATGTCTCTCATCTTACACATTTTGATTTTATCGTTCTAATAGAATTCGGTAAAGAGTAGAGCTGTATGTTATGAAGCTCCTCGAGGAAAACTGTCTTCAGACATTTGATGCTGTGCAGTCTGGTTCAAATTTGCCAAGACTTTAGACCATTCTTCTTAATCGTCGATGTGACAAACTGAAATCTCACACATGAAGCTCGTTATTACAAAACGGGAATTACGAATATTAGAATAATACACTAAGTTTAAAATCGACAACCATTACTTGTTCGGTATCGACCCTGATACGAAATAAACAATAACTACAAAATTAGGACCCAATGAAATGGAAAATTTTTAATAAATTTTAAATAATTTTATTAACTTACACAAATACGAGTGTTTTCGAGGTATTGACAAGAACATGTTACAAACATTCAATTGTAACGTTCCCTGGCATATTTTACGGGTACAATACAATATTTTGTGAGATCTCACAAAACTTTACGCTTTTGATTTGTATTGAGTGTTTTTATATTCCATACCTGATGATGGTCGAACGACCGACATAACCACTATGTCGTGTAAGAATAATTGGTGAATAGAGGTTGTGTTGAATGGAACATGTGATATATGGCAGCTTGCTTTAGCCCAAGTGCCTTCCTGTATCCTTTTAATACTACCTCTCCCTTAGGTCTAAACATCCTGCTCAGTACGCCGTTGTGGAACACCACCAACCAAAGCCGGCCATATTTACAATTCTGTGCTGGTACCCAACTACAGTTAGAGCCCAGGATACCATTTTAGCCCCCGGATTTTAATCGAAGATGTAACCTGCTCCTCACAATGGCTCGCTTTCAATACGCCCGCCCAGCAGCAGAAATGTAATTCGAAATCGAACCCAGGCCTTTGCATTGACATGTTGAAATGTCACGTTCTGAGAATCTAGCTGCAGTCGTTCTTATATGAAAGCTGCGTGCAGCGATGAATCCTACTGGGAATTGCAGTTCTAGAGTTGGGGGTTCCGCGTACTTTGTATTCAGGCAACGAGAAACATCGGTGTTTGAGGTCGCTCGATTCTGCATTTGAGCATTAGGAGATTGTAGCATGCACTGTCATCGCTTGTTTAACAAAATGTGACGTATGTAGGATATGTCACCGTTCTTTTCTAGTCGAGGTGTGGAGACCAATTCCGTCTGATACTTTTCAGAATACCTTATTGTCATACTGACCGTCTAGGGAAGCAGTAAATACGCGTGTCATTTGTTTCAAAGTTCAGTAACTCGGCATGTCCAAAAAAGACTGTGGATTTTTGGTTCTAAATTATACAGGAAAATTTTCTCGATACATTAAGTGGTTATTAATAAGGATAAAGCGGTGTTTCCATCTTCAGGAGGCACCAAGTTCCTCCAAAGTATGCCTATTGTTAAATTAGATTACACGGCGTCACATCCAAGAGGACCGTTATCTGAAGCTATATACCTCCATATAATGTGAGGTTTGTGTAAGGTACAAATTTTTCATAGGAAAATCCATTATTTGAGAAAACTATTAGGCGAAGAACTATTGGCACAAGACAAAGCGCAAAGACAACTCTCCATTGATGTTTGATGCGCTTCCTGGTACATACAACATTTTATAATAACCTTGCCAGTAATTTCAAAGATAGAATGTGCCGAAGGACAGACATAAATTTTCAATTACGCATTTATTTTAAGTACTTCGTTCAAATAGTACGAAAATTAATACTCTTATTTATTGTAGGCTATTTAAGTCAACTGTGTTTTCCACTCATCTTGGAGTACCAGCTGAAATATTATGTTACAACTTCACTTTCTTGACACCTTGCTTTCGAATCTGAACATAAAAACCGGTTAATCGTTAGAGGGTTCATATTTTTGTAAGGTGTCACCGTCTAGCTTCCTACTCGGTGAGCGTGATTTACATTAATGGAATATCACGGGTTCAAGTCTTTGAAGCCACTAATATATTCACAACGTATGAATATAACTGATTTCTGGAATATTTGATTTTTGCCACTGCATACAAGCAAATACTATATTTGCCCTTTTTGGGTTTATCTTATTTGTTTAACGGAAAGTGTTAAAAATATATCGCTAGTTACATTTCTGGCACTGTGTAAGTTTAAGCTTTTATTTAGTTATAGAGCACACGGAAACACGTCAGTACTGTTCAGAAGCCAAACTACGAGTCAACATGTCTTTCTGCATTTCTACAGCTTCCAGAATCTTCTTCTACCCCGGGAATTGAAAACCAAAAATTTCTGGGGCCTGGTTTGTTAGTTTGACACCGTCCTTTTGTTTCGGATTTGCCAACTGCTCCTAAACTAAATGCTGTATTTTGATTGGCTCTGTCGAATGGAGGATGTAAGCTGCAACGCGTCCTTGCCAGCCGCGTACAACGCAAGGTATTACTGGATAATTGGCTAATGTTAGTCTCGCTTAGTCAACAACCTACGCTGTGCAAAATCTGTCAGGTTTCAGATTTCACACTAGGTTCTGTCTTTCCAGACCAAGGGCAGGACTCAGTAACAAATTTTAAACACACTACTATTTGCTTTGTTTCACATGCTGTTACACCAAAATGGAGCCAAAGCCTTTACTTTCTTGTTAAAATATGGATTCCTAGCCGGCATGTGTTAAAATCTATCGTTATTAAATTGAGATGAAATATCAACTAAACAATCTGCCACTTGGGTTAGCTCGTCTGGGATTCGAAGTAGTGACTGCCTGCTACAAGGCGTTTTGACAAATCAAATGGCATGGTAACGACGAATAAATGGTTTTTGTAATTAACCACTCACAGCAATGATTGGCGCTTGTTAGGGAAGTAGCTGGTGATATTTCCAAGAAATAAATAGACCGAGAAAAAACATACACGCAATAAGAAGCAAAGTTCTCTCAGTCAGTTAATTTTCTAAAATTATCCCAAGCGATCAGCCGCGACAGTTTTGGGAAGGAAGCGTGTCCAACAGCGATGAGCCTGTACTTCCGACAGCACTTTAGGGAAGGATCCATACATGTCCAAGCGATGAGAATTCCACGAACTTACTACATGCTTTGAAGAAAGAATTCCTCGTGTCACTTTGTATCTTCAACATACAAAGCATTACAAAGGCTACATTACGAGTTGCTCCAAATTCTCATTAAAATTTAAAAGTAAATTCTTTTACTACTTCCTAAAAGGTGTTGGAAATAACAATTATCATTTTCAGAACCATAAAACGCACAATGGCACTGTTGAGTGTTTTAAATATTTTTAAGCACATATTAAAAAACAAGTGGGATTGAGTCTTTGAAAGCAGACACAATGCTATATGAAGTGAACATGCTAGAAAATGTAAGCATGGCATAAGAATTCTGGAAATTTCCCTTCTTTTATTTGACTAGAAATGAGCAGGATTTGAATTTTAATAAAGTAGCATTATATTAAAAAATTCAATTATGTTTTAATTATAGACGCTTTCATATGCACGCAGACGTATAAATTCAGGTGGAAAAACTTTGTTTGATTGTTATCTGCCATGGGATTTATTTATTAATTTGTTCACGAAGAAGACGGCGTGGAAGATCTCAGCAGAGATGGGATGATAATACACGACAAACAATGAAAGTCAAATTATTTTAGCAAAATATTGCGCATGAATTAAGACGTATATGAAGGAAAACTAAAAGTATTTTTAAATTTTTTGCACTGCGATTGTGTTGCGTAATTGTGGGGCAAGTTCCCTTGTTTATTTCCTTCGGCTGCAAACAAAAGCCGTTCTAAGTTCATTCGCGTTAGCTTCAGCGACTGGTCGTATACAGGACCTTTTCCCTTTAAGAATGCAACCACCCTCACCGAAAACATACAAGACTTTTAGATTACAGTTTCTTTGGTGGGTCCTAACCAAAACTTGACAATGTTACATACCACAATAAGTTTTAGTTGCATTTCTGAGCCTCTTGCTCCTGAGTGAATAGTATTAAATTAAATCGCCTACATTTAATGCAATCATCCTGTATTGAAATGGAGTTTAAAGAAACAGGATGGGTGGAAATGGATATACCTGGCTCATGATAACAAAAATGTAGAGGAATTTGCCAAACCAGTGTTAAAATTTCGCGTTTTATAAAGGGTGGAGTGTTTCTTAACGAGCTAAGAAACTCTTAGTTTCTAAGCAGCTTCTCAGTGGCACATGTTTGGTTGTTTGGCTATTTATTTAGTTATCTAGTTAGCTAGTTAGTTTATTAACTTAATATCTGCCACCGGAACGCAACAATAGGTGACAAAAGAAAAATAAATTTTATTGACTAACGGAAAGTGGAAATCACGAAATCACCGTTGACGGTTTGAATTACTGAATTTATAGGGGTTACTTTATATATTGATGTCCAGCCATGCAGGTTAATCAGTTTAAAGTACTATCTTTCATTAATACACATAGATAACGTATATCAAGTAAGAGGTTAATATAAACTTTAAGTTCCTCATCAAATTTTTACCTTTTCCTGACGTTATTTAACCCTTTAATGACGAAACGTATCTCTTTTATATAACGACTCAGTTCGTACCGCGCAGTAAACACTGTCCACCTCGGTTATAAAAAACAGTCGGTTGAAGCTGTGTAAGGAAGAAGTTGCTGATTGTTTTGAGATCCGTTCAAAACAAATAAATACAACGTGGGCACCATGTAGAATTTTTGAATTTTAAACCTGGTGGTACGTAAATTTACCGCTAGGCTCTAAATGGTTAGAAATGTTTTGTTGCGTATTACTTCACATATTTAATTTCAAGCTTGAGTTAGGATATATTAAACTCGTAATTGTATTAGGACAGTCTGTGCCTGTGAATATATCTTTAATCTCCTTAATCTATAGACTTTTAACACGTAAGGTAATTATTGTGGACTGTCGAATAAGAGATTTCTGCAGCTGCACGTGTGTTTGGAAGACCACAGTTGACAGCTGAATATTAAAGTCCCGAAATAAACGCAAACATCATAATTCTGTAGCATTCACTCACTTTTTTCAACCATTTCTGAAATAGTAATACTTCAAGAAATACTGTAAAGGATACAAAATTTGTGCCTTTATTTCCATACAGTTTTATTGGAAATAATTATCTGTGGTAATTACATAGCGCGTTAAAATCAAGACGCCCGCACAAAGGCGCCCACTTTTAGATCTTCAAGTAAAGTATGTTATTACTTTGACAAAATCTTAAATACTATAGGAACCTGACTACAAATTTCAAAAAAAAATTCCTAATATCATATTCCGTATCTATTCACCGATCCTCCAGTAGTTACATACGGATATTTAAAAAAACGAAACGAGGTTACCAGGCTCATTTTAAAACTCTTTGTTGCCATTGTGCCACAAACGTCCAAATAAATGATTTATTTATCCTACAACATGAAGTTGATAAGGCTGTCTCGCAGCACTGTGCACACCGCAATCTATACTGCCTGAAGGAACACACTGGAATGGCATGCACATCCTGAGCAAGTTCTGCCCATAGATAAATTTATTTCGTGGACAAACCTGCATTTTATACTGCTGAATTCCGCACGAAGTGCCATGTGGACATGATCAACAGAAGAGAAGCTTGTAGAAATCAGAATTCATGCTGTTTTAAATTCCAGCTCTCTAATAACAAGGTTATCGATACTAATTAATAACACTGTTGTTAGAGAGCTGGAATTTGAAACATAGCATGAGTTCTGATGTCTCCAAGCCCCTCTTTCTAATTTATTACTTAAAGAGATAGTCCGTAGTAAAATGTACTATGGGCAGTAGGGTGTCCAGAAGTTTAGTTTTTGCAACCAAAATTTAGTAGTGGCAAATTTTTTATTCTTCTCTCCTGATAAGCACAGACATCAGTACCGGTAGCATCTGTGTTAATGTTAATAAGGATATTGTATGTTAATCACATTTAAATTTATATATTTCTTATGATTCTCAAAATAAATAGTGATTATTGACCTAAGCAACTATAGGATTTGGTCCTTGTACTGGAGACCAAGATTTTTTTAACGTAAGAAAGAACTTAACGCTTATACAGGATAATCGAAAATGACGGACCAAGATTTTTGGCGTGATAACTTTCACGGGAAGAGAGAAAAAGGGATGGTATTTTCTGCAGCGTATTCATCAATTCACAATGTTTTCTGAACACGAAAGTGCACATCTTTTGGCATATATTTCAGGCGTATGCGCGATACGCTTTCATCTGCAGTAAGCACTGCTATTGCTACGATTAGTCTGCATTCGGCGGCCTTGCAAGACAAAGCACAGAGACTAATTTGGTTGTCTGAAAGATAACCCATTGTAACAGTGTACCACAATTTTCGCCGCAAACACAGAAGACAGTCTCTTCTCAGTAAAGTAACTCGACGCTGATTTAACTAGTTTAAGGAGAACGGAAGTGTGAAAACGCGAAATGCAACCCGACGACCGCGGACGTCATAAGGTATTGAACGTATAAGGCTGTTATTTCACTGCAGTACAAATAAGTACATTTCTCGTCGGAGTTTGCAGCTGGGTATCCATAAAACGGGATTCAAAATATTTGCCCAAGGGGCCATTGTTGCACGCCACAAAATTCACATTTTGCATGAAAGCAAAGGCATAGATAGGTACATAAGGGTTAAATTTGAAAATCTGAAGCCAAATGAAGCTTATGACGATAATAATTTTTATGGCGAGTGACATACAGAGATGAGGCAACACTCCACGTGAATGCTCACATAAACAGGCACAGCTGTAGAAATCTGGCGGACTGGAAAGGCCACATGAAAGTTACAGACATATCCAAAATTCCCCGAAAGTAAGCGTGTGCTGTAACATAATGCATGATCATTCTACAGTTTCTTTCTTTCTTTCTTTCTTTCTTTCTTTCTTTCTTTCTTTCTTTCTCATGATACACTATTACGGAAAACATTTACCTGGGTATGTTACAAAGGTTTGTCTTTCCGCGAATTTATGGTATTGAAAAAGACAAAAGTGAAACTTTGTTGCATCAATACGTTGATCCACTTCACTTCATGCATGAGGTATTAAATGCCCTTAACATCAGATTTTCTAATCGGTGGTTTGGATGGGAGAGGCCAGCGGCCTGACTCAGACGAATTTCTGACCTCTCACAACGGGTTTTGTTTCTGTGGGGTTTATAAAACTTCTCATTTACGCATTGAAAATCCGACAATTACATCAACTGCGGGAGAATTACAACTGTAGCGGGAGTTACTCCTATCTTTCTTCAACGAATATGAAAGATTTTAAGTATTGTCTAGATGTTCGCAGGGCTAGGAACGTTGAGCCCACTGGTAATTTATAGGTATATATAAAAACTTTATGAGTTGATAAACACACTACCGCAAATCCCACACCCTCTGTCTTTATATACGTATATATAAGTGTATATATATATATATGTACATAAGTTAAGCTTGTTCCCTGAATATAAACAAGAGAATTTTGTGAACATGAAACTCAGGGTCGGAAACTCTTGATATACTGTATTACTGAAGGCATTTCATAGGCATTTTTCCATACCGCCCCTATGTCTCTGGATGGAAAGTCAGGCATTCATCAGACATTTAGTGACAATAAAAGAGAAAGGACAGACAAAGTCTATTCGGTTTGAACTCACGAGTCCATTGTTAGAGTTATAAAAACTAAGCACGCTTAAAGAAAACTATGAGGAGAAGTAAAAAATCAAGTGTTTTTTTAGACGAATGCAAGTGCATACACTCGCTTATGTTTGGACCCTAGTCCTTTATTTTCTTCACCGTTACGAAATCCTCCCATCCTTTATTAAGCGCATGAGATTTTCAAAGCCCTGGCAGTCGGCTAAGAAGTCGTGCTCTCACAGCTACCTCAGGACCTCGGACAGAAAGTGTCATCAGATGAAGATCAACGACCTAGGAGATACGTTTTGGTTTTCCCAATGCGTGTAAGTCCAAGGGGCAAAGTCGAGAGTGTACGGTGGGTGGCGTACGTGTTCCTAACACCACACGTTCAGCAGGGCAGCGATAATACGAGAAATTCGCAGCCTTGTGTTACTGTGTGGTAGCATTACGCCTCTGGTAAGACAGCCAGTTTTTCTATTTTGAGTTGCTTCTTTAAGGCGTTGCAACGTCGCCTCGTTGCGTGAATCTGCGAGAATTATCCCGTAAATGTCTCAAACGCGTTTTACGATAAACTTTCCCATTCTTACAGTCGCCCTAAAATTATTCTTTGCAGGCTATGTTGAATTCTTACGTGCGAATAATTCCATCTGCTTCTCCGGACTGTGGTGTTGCACACACCTCTCATCGTCGTTGAAAAGACACACAAAATATCATAGCCTTCAGCTTCGTAACGTGGAAGTTGGCCGCAGAAGTGACCATTTGTCAAGTGTCTGTTTTTTGGACTGTTATTTCGGCACCAATCTGTTCAACGCTCAACGACAGCCGATATGTTACTGAAGGATGCCCCAAACACTGCTGTGTGAGAGGTTTAACGCAATTTTCAACTGCTTCAGCGACGAACGTGTGTCCGTCCGTAATATTCCGTTGATGTCATTGAGGAAGGTGTTTGATGTTGGCGGACTGCCGCTTCTATCGTCGTCCATGACATTCATTAGACCTTTTGTAATGTCACGGCATCATTTGCACACTTGCTGAGCAAACGAAGATCACACCTGCAACATGCACGGACACAACCTGCCTGTGGATGTTCAAGGGTCCCGTGATTTGTGCCCAAATGAATAGGATAACAGCGAGCAAATCTTTCACTATCCGCTCATTCACTAAGATAGCCACTTTCCCCTGATGTTGCTCCGATGCTTCGTTTTCTGACCTGGCGAAGATACCGGCCCATATCATACCAATGTATGACAAAACAGCAGCTTGCTATGATCCTTTGTTTCACAGGAATAAAACAGGGAAACTTACTGTCTGACTTCCCTCGTGCATCAAAACTGATGACATTTGAGGCTGACGAAACTGTATTTAAGATCAGTTCCTTTTAAATTGTAACAAAGAGCTATCAGTAATTAATGTTATTATCGAGACAGTAAATTAAAAGGGGCATAATCTAGGTTTCTTACAGCAGTGGTAATAAAGATTCAAATCGTATGGCATATGAGGCCGTGTCGATTGGTAAATTATTGCCTACGTTTCGGAGGAGTTTCCTGCCTCCATCTTCAGGGTTCAATAAGTCCTTGGACGTTTGAAGGCATAGGCAACAAATCAAGGACAACGTTTTGAAACCTGAAGACGGAGGCAGATAGCTCCTCCTAAACGTCCGTAAATATTCGTCAATAGACATAGGGCCATTTCCTAGGAGAGCTAAATCTACATTAACGGTGATACACGTGCAGACATACAAGAACTGATACAACCGGGAGGACATATGTGTACTTTTGCAAAGAGAACACATCCAGTTTTGAACGTGCAAAAATACAACGAGTTACAAAAATGAGGTTCGTATTTTTTCTGAGCCTACTCATAATGGTAGAAGTGCACAAATGTAAGACTTAGCGTAGTTAAAATCGATGTTACGAGAAGGCCTCAATCCGTATAATGGTAACTGCGTACAAATGAAGCTATTCTTGCCTTTACTACGTCTTCGATAATCCTGCTTCTTCACTAGAACACTGTGTGTGGCGATACGGGAGCCGTTAGATCGTTCTACCGTGATTAAATAGCGACCTATTGTCATCCGACTCTAGTTTCTGCAACGGATATCCCAGACGAGACACACAGCTCCACAGACAGGCCGCCATGAGGCTTACAATAAGATGGATTACACATTCTGACGAGACCAACTCTGTCACGTCATTAGAACTTTCCTCACCTAATATTCTGTCAGCCTAGCCACACTGAAACTCGCATGTATGTACGAGACATATTCAATTACTAAGGTTCGCTAGCTTGCAGCTTTTGTGTTATTCAAGCAATTCATTTTGTGGTAGGAGACTGCATTTGTATTAGGGATAACGTGCAACAGATGACACAACAATCAGTCAGTCAGTCAGTTAGTCAGTCAGTCAGTCAGACATATAATACTAAGGGAATAATTTGACGTGCAACAGCAATGACAGTGATAGCATGGTCATGTGACAAAATCAGCAGTGTGAATAAGCTTTTTGGGCGAAAGTTGTTTCATAGCTAATTCACAGCCGTGCATGAAGATGGGGTAATGAATGTGCAGCGTGTTAGAAAATGGTGCAAACAGTTCGAAAGCGGTTGACTGAATATCCATTACCATGAACGCAGCCGTCGGCCCAGCACAACAGGGACGGATGCTAGCCAAGCGCAAGCGGACGAACTAATTTTGAAACACAGGCTTGAAGCAATACGAATTTGCATATTCCAAACACAAAATTGAAAGTATACGCTGCAGTTCATGAGTGGCTGCGAATGCAGGAGCCCGAATTCTACAGATAGGTCAACTACGTCAATGGGCTTGGGGTATATTTTGAAAAATAATGGCACCTCAGTTGAATAAATGAGCTACATTTAATATAGTAAGGAATTTTCGTTCAATTTTTACCACATCTAATACTTCACTTACCGAAAATCTTTCGTATGATCGTAATTATAACAGAAAATTTCAAAAATCACTGCCGCTAGCTGATCTGTCGTTATGTAGGTAGCGGTTATGAGAAAGCAGTGTAAGATGGTAGCAGTAAATGGCTGCGAATTTATGCTTTTCGGTATAACAATATCAACTTTTGCCGAAAGAAGTGAAGAAGTTACATTTGGACAGCGGCGTCACTTAATCGATAGCTATAGTTATCTAACAGGCTTGGTATCTTGGAACAAATGTGGTTGTTTTGAATCGCAGGTTAATCGTCCAATTGTAAGGTGTCTTTCTCTCTGTGTTTTCCACACTATTAGCATAAAATAATTATTTATGGAAGGTGTTTTCCTTTAAAAAGTTACTCAGTGAGTATCGCCATAGAGGATTACTTGGGACGGACAGGTGGTAGCTCATAACCAAATACTATCGTACTATTATTCCTTTAAAGCCCAGTGGTTACTATATGTACTAATAGTTTCATATTTAAAAAATTCACGTTCCGCCTACAGATTGTATTTCTGTATTTCACATGACTTTCAGTACACAGAGGGATTATTTCTGTACACAGCATTAAATTGTTAGTTTTGTGATAGCCGGGACGAACTCTGTTACTGTGCGGTAGCAGCTAGATCTTTAAAAACGTAATTCGGATTAATTTTAGTCTTTAAAATGGCTAAAAATAATTACTGCAAAAGACCAAAGAAACCAAAACAGGACAGCTAATGTCATGGCGCTGACTACGTACTTTCGCACCCTTCCGAATGCAGGGCCTCAGATGTCACATTTGCACAGATAATTTCTGAACTCATGGATTGCTTATGGTCGCTTCTCCAAACTACAGTATTTAATAAGCGTTGCTTGAGATAGAAAGATTATTATAAATAAGGACTAGCTAAGTATCTAGACTGTGGGGTTGTGCTCAATTCTAAGGAAACATCCCAGAATTTGCTTGGTGTTCCCGATACAAACTATGACAAGCTTCAGTTAGTACAGCCGCTATGTTGAACGGACCTCGAACCGAGTACATTCAAGTAATCATCAAACAACTTCTCTCTGAACTGTCTCGCTAATGTCTTTCTCTTCAGGCTGAAATTCGTAGGCTTAGTATGGCTGAAATCCGGATTCCATCCCATGGAACTTCCTGCAGAATTTTTTTGTGGACAATGTGCTTGTCTACGGAACTCGATTTTTCTCTGTCAATCATCGTTTCACCACTACTTCATGCTCATTCATCTATCGTGAGGGACATGGACGAGAAACACATCAGTGGCACCAATTCCACAAGGACACAGTATTACCACAATATACAAGTAATAATAAACGAAACCCTGCTGTCCTCATGTAATTATGTCTGGGGTCATGCAGATGGACACACTAGAGTCTGAGGACAGAGAACAAGCAGGAATAATGTCTGCAGACAGTTTAATTACCCGTATATTTATTGACGGGTAGGTACTGTAAATATGATAAACTTAATGTTAAACTTCCAAAGTACTTTGTTACTTTTCCATATCAACCTTTATACAAAAATATTTAACCGATTGAAATGTATTTTCGATTGATTATTCAATGTTTAACTTCTTTAAAGCATCATTTATTATAATCGTGTGTATTAATGTTTGAACGAGTGGCAATTCATAAACGACAACTGCCATAGCAGGCTAAACCAATTCCATTTTCTTTCAGGAAACTAACTAATAGAATTGCTAGAAAAGCAGATCCACGTTACAGTCTGAAATAAGAAGGACTGTGTGTATTTGTTTGATATTTACTTTGTTGATAAAAGTAGTACACACTGTCAGCACAGAAGAAATTTTTGAGTGTGTGTGCTGAAGAAAGCATGGCATTATTTTTAATATGCAAATACAGAGAGTTCAACTGAAAACCGATCCAGACGCACGGTAAACTTAACGCCTTACATTCCCTAGCTTAATATATATAGATAATATAATAATAATGTATAATGTGTAATATAAAATAACTTACCGCATGTTACAGTAGTTCTTCTAAATGACGACCTTACTGTCAGACATGTTTGGCGCCTGGTGAACAGATCACTAAACAACTTTTGAAGTTGTCTGTAAATTGCTGATACTACGCGCCAAGTCCAACGTCATCTGCGTCACTCACGCACCGCCAGTCCTGTCGCCGCGTGTACAGGACATTTAACCATCTACGTCAAGTAGTCCAGTTTAATCTGCCGTCTGTAACAGAAGTGCGATGCACAGTGTAATGTACTTTTTTTTCGTGCGTACGCAGTACAATCTCATCAAGACGATTTTCACTGTGGAAACCTACACCAGGAAAAAATCTCTTTAAACGTGTTGCATAACTTCTTACAACATTTTAAAATGCAAAAAAAGTTAACAAAACGTTCATTCAATGTATCCAGATTTTAAGACTTCAGGAGCTATACGTAATGAAAGATTTCTTGAGTTGCCGAAAACTTACATTCCAAACAATGACATTTGATGTACAAAACTTAATGTTACTGATATGGCGAGTGCATACAAGTAAAGGTGACTAAGGTTAACAAAATTCCGTGGAGCAGGCTTAATTACACATACATGTCACTGGTGTCTTGCAAATAATAGACTATAATGTGATGACTCTATTTTATTTGCCACATTTATTCAGTTCCTCCGAATTAAGTACGAGTCTTAGGAATACACTGTGATTGTTTCCATATTGCCACTTTCCCAGTAACGATTGAAGCGTATCGATTTCATAGGAGGTTGTTCAGCTGTACAAGTTGGACATTGTAAACAAAGCTATAGGTGTTCATAGATGATTGCTGAAAGAAGGGACATTCATAAAACTGTATTATGAACCTGGACAATGAAACAATAACAGTTTTATTATCATTCATCAGTACCAGCATGACATTATGGCACAGAAACATGGCTAATGACAGCAGCTGATAAACCACACCCGGCCACTGCAAGAACCGTATATCGTAACAGGACAAACAGTAACAACAATATACTTCTTACACTACATCACAAACCCAAGAACAACAAAGTTATTTAATAAAACAACAGACTAATTGGAAGTTAAAAAGCAGTGGCAAGCCTACTATCTTGAAAATATTATGAGACGAGTTCAAGTGTTCTATTAACTTATATACCTTAATTACTGCACCTAAACAAATAGCAGGTAAAAGGCCCTAATACCCACAAAAAATATTCTTCAAAGAAAGAGGCAAAAATTTCTGTCAACCCACAAATATTCACCTATCGTAACGAAAGCGATGTAAATTTCCGCGCAAAAAAAACCAACCTAATATAAACCAAAAAAAAATTGAAGATTGCTGCCCAAGAAAACAACACAAAACAACAATCTCATAAAAAGCATAATAATATACTCAGCCAAAAAATTAACGCAAATCCTCCACCACCACACTCAATATTAAACTCAGACACCAATTCAGATACACCCTCAGCAAAATCAAAGGGGGTCCGTCTAGTCTCCGCCCAACCAGAAACAAACGGATGATAATAGGGTTTGAAGATTAGGCTGAGTTTGCACTTTTATTTTGATTTACGCCTCGTTAGACCATACAGGCAAGAAGGGATATTAGGATTGAATGAGATTAATAAAATAGAAATGACTGACCACAGACAGACTTTGCTCAATTGTGTGATGAGAACGAATAGATGCAAATGGCTTCCCAAAAATCCAGGAGGCATAAGGGTATACAGAGTTTTCTTTTATCATGCCACTGAGCACGAAAGCAAAGCATTATCGTTTGGAAAACCTGCAACCGCTGGCACTTCCCGAGACAGCTGTCGTGTTCAGGGACTTGAGTTGAGTTACCTTTGTAGCCCCAATATTAGAAGTTAATGATGATAAGACGATTTCAGAGGAACCTGCAGTCTCTGTCTTTATGATAGTATCCTGAAACTTAACACCGTGGACTTCAAAGAAAAGTTGATACCTCTTTATTAAGTTGCACGGCGTAACACATAAGAAGAGAGTAGATATCATATCCACTGCCGCAGGAACTTACAATCTGACAACACCGATTTGGTTATCAAGTACGCCCATTAATTATACGGCATCACACGTCTGTATTGCAAGCCAGATAAGATTCCAGGGAAATCATTATTTGGGTTGTTTTCTAATGCAGCAATGAAGGCAGCCATATTGATCCAGCGCTGGTACCGGCGGTATCTCGCACGCATGGAGGTTCGCAGAAGATACACGTGGACGATTTTCCAGAGCATAGAGTACGCGGGGGAGCAGGACCAGCTAAAGGTAACTCGGCAAATTAGGCATATTGTACATCAGATTCAGAGCTGACATTAGCCCGTTACCTCAACATGGGGTCATGTAGAATACAAGTGTTGTACGTCCAGAGATCAGAAAAACCTGAGTATATGCTAACCGCCTTTGTTTTGTCATAGCAATTGGTGAAAAACTCTACAGAGTTGATGCGACAGCTTGTACAGAAAGTAATTTGCACTGTTCCTGAAGCAACTTGTAATTTTGCCTTTTGTTTTGTTGGGTTTTCAGTCCCTCCAGGCCAAATATGCAATAGTAAATTAAAATAAACTACGATTTAATATGCATTAGTTCATATGAAAGCAATAAAACACCAACTAAATGCGCAACATGTGTTATTATATTCACTATTAACATCACAGTTACTCTCGTGCCCTCGGCAAGTGCGAGTTCACTCACACCTGAGTGTGAAGTCAGCTGCACCTGTTCAATTTAACTATACCGAAGCAGTTTTACATGTAAATTATCGTTCTCTCTGAATATGACCCGGCGGTGGCTGAAATATGTAGGGGGAAATAATAGTAATAGTCAATATAATAATACACATCGCGCATTTAGTTGGTGGTTTACTAATTTTAAACTACGATTGTTTTCTTTCACATCTTCATAAATTAGAAACGCATAATCACCTTGTCTTTGGACGCCATGCTTCATTTAGAGGCGTAAATAAGTCTCATTCTGTACTTTCCATATTTTTTGCCTGTTTTAGGCGAAAATTTATATAAGGGATTTTGCACGCAGTGTTGTTCAGCATTGATGAGTTTCACGAAATTGGATACAGGGCAGAACACACTTCACTTGTGGGTGTAAGCGAAGTTACATTTGAGCGCGAACCGTGAAAACGTATGAAATTTCTGAAGTGAAGAACGCCTGGCAAAGTCTGAGCACTGCGTCACGAAGCACACAATTTGCAGCATTCTTATAAGTGTTGAAACGAACATCATGCTTCAAAACACACTTTCGGCTGTCCCTTATAGCACATTACCTAAAGGAAGTAAACCTGCGCACACCTAGTGCGCAGTCACTTTTTTTTTTTTGTTCTCTGGGAGGCGAGAAACAACATATATAAGCTACTATATTCGGACATATACGGAAAATTTTTACAGGGTTTCTTATATATGATGGAAGAAATTTGTCGTCTTTTGCAGTGGAGACTTACTAATAAGGTGTTGCGAACTTTTCTTCCTGTAGCTTCAGCATTTTAAAACATGCATGCAAATAGCTGCTTATCTACTTAGGTATTTGCTGTGCATTACAGAGGGTTCCTCGTCATAGGTACTCTGTTATATGTTGACAGTTATACAACTTCTTCAACGCTCTGCTGACCCACATGCCTGATGCCACAATAAAACCGTCTGGGTCAGAGGTTTCATCTAAATCTTCATCTATAGGTAAGACTTAACAGACGTCAGCATAACTCCGGTCACGGTTATTATTGACATAGCACAACACTACGTTCTTTGGGATGTGACATCACATCGTTTCGTAGATTGCTACCGAAGTTTCGAGAAGCATGTTTCCTCCATCGTCAGGGTACGACAGAAAAACCACTTTTCTACCCTTAGGATTGGGTTAGGAAGTGAGATAAGGTATATTAAAACATACCAGGTATGTTTTAATATACCGCGTAGTTAACTAGGTATATGAAGATTATGCCCGTTATGTTTCAATAAACGCTAAATTTCTACTCCCTTTATATTTACATTTTAAACATTTAGTAGCCTTGAAATCCTCTAACCTTATCAAATGATCCCTGATAATGTCCATTTAGGCTGCAACGTGTTGAATCGAAAGTAAACAAATGCAATATAGGGCATCCTATTAGTTTTATTTCTTTACTTTATTATAGTCTGTAACTTCCAAGTTATGCTAAATTTTATCAGTACAATGCAATATTAATCAAAATCGAACAGACCTAACATTTTCCAGGGAAACTTGCATGCAATTTTTCTTGCAAAACGACTTCCTCAATATTTGTAGAAAGAAAAATTATTATAAAACGTTCACAGAAAAAACAAAGCACACTTCTTACGCCTAATTCGCCTGTTCCGTAAGAGTTACAGTTTCTAACACAACTTCATAGAAGTGGGCTAAATTTCCGGAAATCTTAGGCTATGTGTATATTTCCTAACATGTGTTTAAGTCCACAACAAGTAAGAATTCAAAGGCGTAGTGAAAGAGGGGAGATAAATTTTACAAATCAATTTTCTTCAAATATTGCCTGTGGTGTTTATGTCTATCACTGAAGATACAAATACATTTTTTAATTTCTTTTGTCTTATTTACTCAACTTATTACGAATTCTTGCGGCACAAATGCACACTGAATTTCGTAACGCGAAAGAACATGCATATTTATTGTCAAAACGAGGTAGAAAAGCGGTATGTCTATTTAATAGCTCATTATAAAATAATATTTGGCAAATAAATATTGCACTCTTAATTAGATTTGTATTTTGTATCACGTCCAAATATTTTCAATGACAAATCGATTTCGAGAAAACATAAATTTCTTCAAGTACACTACTGACTCTGTTGGACAGACACGGACCAAAATTAAATTATTCTGACCATGTTTGATGTAAATCCTGTTATATCACATTTAACTGAAATCTGTACTGTAGTTTCTTGGATCAAACAAAGTTACCGACAAACACACGAAGGCCAATTGATCTCGCTCGTCATGCGGGTCTGCTCTTAGCGTACACGCAGCAAGAAAATGGAACTACATATAATACAACCACTGGAAATTAAAACGGAAAACAAAATGAAAATACTACTAATCTGTTATTGGGTTAGGTTTGTTGCAACAGAGGTCAATATGCTCTTTCCTTTACAGATACTGTAGACCAAAAGTACGAAGATGAATCAGAAGACGGGAGTCTACAGTCGGTCAATGGAGGATACAAGGGAATTCATATAAATTTTCCTCTTACTGTAACGGATCTAGATGCACTAATAGACACGTTCAGAAAGAAGAGGGTAAGAAAAATTGATATGACTTGTTACTAAGTTTGGAGAAATTCATTACACATTCTTGTTATACTGACAAATACTGATCGATTGGACGATATTTTATGGGCTTTGTACGATGACGCGAAATTTGGACGACACTGTAAGGGCTGGGCACTGCGACGTGAAGGCTAGACGATACGGTACGGACTTGGTACAGCGGCACGATGGTTGGACGACATTATACGGGCTTAGTACAGCGACGTGAAGGTTGGACGACATTGTCCGAACTTAGCACAGCGATGTGAACGTTGGACGACGTTGTAAGGGCTTAGTACGGTGACGTGAAATTTGGACATTTTAACGGCTTGGTACGGTGGCGTGAAGTTTGGACGACACTGTAAGGGCTTGGCAAGGTGACGTGAAGGTTGGACGACATTGTAAGGGCTTAGTAGGCTGATGTAAAGTTTGGACAACATTGTAAGGGCTTGGTACGGTGACGTGAAATTTGGACGACATTGTAAGGGCTTGGTACGGTGACGTGAAGGTTGGACGATATTGTACGGGCTTGCTCCTGTGACGTGAAGGTTGGACGAAATTGTGCGGGCATGGAACAGTGACGTAAAGATTGAAGAGTGGCGAAAGAGTTCTGTTATTTCTTTGCAGCAACACCGCCTCCATGCGAAGTACGTTGCAGGAATCTTAAAGGAATCGGCCATACAACTTAAAAGGTTACCAAACTTCAATCAGGCCTCGACAGCCATATCGAAGCAGATAACCATCTGTGGAGATCTGCACGGAAAACTGGACGACCTACTGGTTATATTCCACAAGGTAACAAGTGTAGAATCTTAATATTCGTATCACTGGCAGGACTCTGTTTCCATGTCTGTCCTTCATACAATCCATCCCTTCCGTTTTCTCTCATCATTGCAGGAGGTTTCACATCCCTGTAAAGCTTTTATTAACGTCAACCGCAGTCGTTCTGTACACGCGTAAATATTCCAGAGCTGACGAGCTCTTTTTGTAAAGCGCGAAGATGGAAAATTTTACGGAATTCTGCTGCGCCATTTCAATACGTACTACGATCAACAGTTTCAAAGAACACTTTACATGGCAGAGTACATGATTTCCTCTGTGCACGAGATTTCGCACACAATTTCTGCGCAAGTGCAGTTCCTATCACGCTTCGGAATAATATGAAATCTAGGAAAATGAAATTACACTTTAAATAATTTGAAGTCCGTATACCAAAAATGGCAATATACTGTTCCATGTGTTTTATGCGGGACACCACAAGGTAATTTACTTGTAAAATTTCCGGAATTTTAATTCTTAATGAGTTCATGGGTAGAAGTTTCTTGAATGGTAGGTATGATGGCTTGAAGTCTTACCCTTTTCTGCCTTTTATAATGATCCCTTCCGTACCCTCAATTCTGTGACAATCAGCCCAAAGCGCTTGTCATTAGTAAAGGTTATCACTTTATCACAAAATATATTCGTGTGAACATAAATGCTGCATGACTGAAGTGGAATATGGCGAAGTGCAATGAAGGAGATATCAGTCCGTGACCTCATAAGAGACTATTCCTGTATAGCAGGGTTGCACACATTTTTTTAAAAATCTAGGACGCACTTCATAAGTATAGGCGCCAGAAGAATTATACAAAGCAAGTTTTATACTGAGCACCCCAAAAAATTAGGCGCCACCGTAAAAAATTTCGTCGCTCGGGCGACCTGGCGCATGGAATTTGAGCACCCCTACCCTACAGAATGTAAAGGTTTATGCAAGTGATATTTACAATACGTTGGTATGTTTTTCTTATATTTAAGAACGGCCTACCGTCCACGGAGAACCCATACGTGTTCAATGGTGATTTTGTGGACCGGGGAAAGAAAGGACTAGAGGTGTTTCTGCTTCTGCTGGTCTGTCTTCTGGTGTTCCCTGGCGGCGTGTTCCTCAACCGCGGTAATCACGAGGACCACATCATGAACGCCAGGTAGGCCCCAGGCTCACCACTGGCTCTTAAATAACTTCGAGCCTTCACGATATTGCAGATGTCATCTAGCGTACTGGAAAGGATTGGCGAGGGCAGCACTGTAGTAGGATAGTCTCGATGGATTGCGGAGAATGATGGAAATATCCGCCAGAATACGAGCTCTAAAGTTTTCGTGGCGGAGTGTATGAAGATACAAGACTTCTGATATATTAAAACCTGTTGACTGATAGTTACTGACTAGTGCCTCCTTCTTCGTAGTCTAGCAATCCAAAAAAGTGACAGACAGCCCGAACTGAAAGATGGAATCTTTGATAACTATTTACTAGTCAACACGGCGTAACTTCCCAGAAGACCTGGAACTTCGCCTATCAGGATAGCTGGTTTGTTTCATAAAACTGTCTCTGTAAATAATTCAGTGCCATGTCATGCAGATGAGAGTGGGAGTGGTGGTATAGGTCCATGCATTTTTAACCTCGGTGCTAGATGGAGCTGATTGATCAGCTTCAACCCCCGAGCCATTTTACCACGACCTTCGATACCCTATGAATTAAAAGCAGGGAGGGTCCCTCAGCCGGCGTGGGTTCAGTGGAGAAAAAAAAATTAGTCTCCGTTGCTGGGAATTGGACCTCCATTCCAATTAGCCAACCTAAAGCCTGTTCACTATACTGACTGAGCTAGTCATACATGAAGGTAACCCAAGTCCCTAAAATATTCGGTTGTTTTATAGAAGTTAGGTTATTTTAGTATCTCCACTGGCATAGAAAAGTAAAGTTGTCTCTTTCCATGCTACGAAGGGATATGGGGGGAGTAGAGTTATAGCTCCACTCAGTCTTGACTTCGGTACTAGACGGAGATGAGTGGCTAACATCACTCCCCGGCCGCTCTACCGCTGGGGAAAGAGTCCCCTGCACCAGCCGAATATGTTGTTTCGTATGAGTAAATTCCTACGTTAGTTAATGGAAGAAGCTTGCCTAGTAGGTCAGAATAACAGCTCTGTACGAGTAAAGAGAGACTAATGACAAATCCAGACGTCAAAAAAATGTTTAAAGACACGCTAATATCCAAGTTCAGCGAATGCATTCACCAACCGCACTATGATTTAAGTTTTGGCAAGTAACAGCCTTCTCTCCTTTGAACAGTTATTCTTGTTTTCAGATACGGCTTTACGCGGGAAGTGAAGACCAAATACAAGGTGAGTTTACGTCTCTACCTGTTTTCAGCACTGTAAACACGTTCGCTTATTGTGACGGGCCAGTCTGTCTATTCAATAAGTGCAATTGTTTTCATATGCGTTATCTATATCAGTGATGGCTATGGTATTTGTACTCGAAGGCTACGTTACATTCTTTTTTTTTCAATCTGTGACAACAGTAAGTTTTGATTAGGTTTGAGGGTGCTGTATTTTGATAAGTGATGGATCGATGGAGTACATTAAGTGTTTCAAAATACACTAACTCTTTGTTTTATAAATATTCAATTGACGAAGTTTGACGTAACAGCATTACAACAGTTTAATATCCGTATCTCGGTGTCTGCAATATATTTGTTTATTAAAAAACACGCCATGCACTGAGTGAATTATCGTCCATTGATGTCAAATAGAACTTCCATGGTTTCTTTCCCCTCTTTGAATTGGTCATAGAAAATATTTCTCTTCAATTTTCTGAAAGCCCAATAGATGACCTTCAGAATTTGATCTTCTAGATTTTAGCACAATGTCTACCTACTCATGTAGAGGGATATGGAAGTTTCGGAAAAAAGTGCTGCCGTTGTCTTCGGGGTTAAATCATTACGTTATATTTTGACACTGGGTGCTTAGTTTGAGGATGCGGTTTGATTTTACAGGCGCGTTAGAAGGCAGATAGCCGATCGTAAGGTCATATTTAAGCCCATTTCTTCAACAATAAGGATGGACGCAGCATGTAACTCCGAACCGCAGATATCATATCACTAAGAACTACAAGCTGTTACAACCTAGAAAACCCAAGGCCAAGTATCCCCGCCGCACAAACAGGAAAACGACACCCTTGTTTTCCGATAACACATATTGAATTGTCGTTTTCCGTCCTTCTTGCAAAACAAATTTTTGTAACTTAATTTATGTAACTTTTTGTCACCTTTTCAGTTACAAATTAGATCCGGCTGTCGGTGAAACGTGTACAATACTGCCAGCGTCTATCATACAGATTTTTCGTATCCGATAGGCCTATGTCCTTCCTTGGTTACAAACAGCTGCATCCTGGTGGTGCAGGAGAAAAACTGCGGCAACATAGCGTATGTGACAAATAGAAGTGCTTGACTCTTGAAAAATTCAAATTAAATGAATTGAATTAAGATCGAAATTAAACAAAGCAACTTGTAACTAAAGGTAATAGTTTCATGTCGTCAGTATTTGGTGCTTGGTGTTGAAGGGTTAACCTCATTCCGGGCTAGACGTTTTCCTCGGGCCATCTAGATACATACTTCCCTTCTTTATGGGACTCCATGAATCTTTTCAGTCAAGAAGAAATATTTCTGTATTAAGTAACTACAGCTGACTTTGCGTTTTTATAACCGACTATTCTAAAACCCATTCTAATATTATCGTCAAATCAACTTAACAAACTTCCTGAAAGTGAACCAGAATTGTCAAATTTCTAACATTCAATTGTTTGCAGAAGTTCAAGTTTATTTAAGTTACAGAAAACAGTTCAAAAGCTAGACTCATCAATTTCACTGCTCAGAAGTGTGTCGCGGACAACTCGTTGGCACCACTGTTTGATTTGACGAAACTGCCACTTGTAAGAGTTATATAAATGCTGAGAATCTACGGGCCATTTAGGAACTAAAGTTCTTTCACTGTTTCTCCATCAGAAAGGAAGATTCAGGGTGCTGTAATACGTAGATATACAGTAGGTGTGCTTGTGGTGTGACCTAGGAGAGCTAGAGCTCCTAAAGTGCACACTGGAGTCAGATTTCAAATCAGGACGGACACGTGTTACCTGAGTAACTGAATGAGCGACCAACATTCCGTTGTACTTTTAAGAAGAATATTTCTTGTTTAGGTTTTTAACGTGAGACTTCTCATTCGTAAATTTCGCCATTCCCTCCCCACCACACACACACACACACACACACACGTTAAACTAGAGACTCTACACTGAAAGCCATTAAATGACGGCCAAAATCACCAATTTATTGAAAACAAACTAATTTACTTTGCAGCAATATCGTCTTAGTACGAAAGTAAGCAATCGGACAAGAACATTTCTTATTGACACAGAGATCGTTGTTTTAAATAAGAGATTTACGAGTCATTTCTGTGTTGTCTAGACAATTATGTTAGAAATACGAGCTTTGAGGTTCTCACAACCGTGCTTCTGAAGACTCATGTCTTCTCAGATTTTGCGATTTTTCAGCCAAGATACAGTGATCGACGTTTCAAACCATCCTAGCGCATCCATCTTCAGTATCAAGAGGTATAAAAAGGACTTCCGAGACACCACAAGACTTTGATCTTCACGCAAAATAAATTCAAACTATAAAGACACAGTAATGGGGCTGAAAAAAACTCATTTCCTTATTAGGAAAGTAAGATGCATTTTCTGCCGAAGAATAAACCTTGTGTTCCCATTTTGGGTGTCAAAGTCTCAATGTCCGTCGCTCACAGGAACCCTCCCCCCCCCTTAATCTTCCTACCTAAAACCACCCTAAAAACAGAACTAAGCCGGACCTCACTCCCTCAAACTCTGCCGACGAACAGTATCTATACCCACCTTCAAGCACTTTCTTGTTAAATAAATATCACCCACCCTTTTTCGTACAAACGGAAAAAATGGCAGGTTGGTTTATTTATGCATAGATTTTCAACTCAGGATTTACATATAATTGTATGATATGAAACAAAATGATCTTGGATGTCAGTAGTGTAGCCAACCAGCTTTTGATCGATTCCGTCCGGCTTCGTTCACCTCAGGGACAAATAGTGCAGCGTCCAGCCAAGTGCGATGACGTAAATGAACACACAAATATACACAATTTTCAAACACTTTGCCACTTTATTTCTTTCCCTCTGTTACATTCCCGATTCTTCGAATGTTCCCCAGCAACTAATAGCTAGCAACGCTTTTCTCCCTTCCCTCTTGACCGCGGTTGCACCCACTTGGCCCTTTGCTCGGAGGACTCCCTCCCTCGAACATAGTCCGGGGCCTCAACCTCGGCTTGTGCCGTTACAGTAGGAAAAAAACCTGGAAGCACATGAGAGTGGTTTACTTCAGCTATTTCTGGATTTAGCTGGACATAACATGGAAAAAAAACGAAGAAACTCTCTAAGATAAGTCGCGACTTGAACTACACGGATCCTGAAGAGAAATGTCTAGGGTTTTACCGCTACACTAATGTGCTCAGTGAAGTGAATGTGACGCAGCACGTTGGGAAGTGATTGTTTACCCTTTGTGCATTCCCGGTGTATAAATATGCGTTGGTACGAAGACTGTCGTTATAGAAGTCGCGCCACTACCCTGCATGAACAAGCTTCAAAATAGGTCAACCGTGACGCAAGTGATTTACGTTAAATTCAGGAGGTGTTGACTGAACAGTGCTTAGATTTTATTTCATTGCTCACTCCACAAAAAACTAAAGTTTGGGAGAATCTTAATGTTGCCTTCTTTCTTTAAAATGCTTCTCTCTATAGTAAACAAGTATGCAATTGAGTAATAGACTTCAGTGCATATTTTCTACCAGAACATAGTGTCATTTGTTAATTTTACGATGATTAATCATAAAATTATGCACTGTCACATGCGTTCTGTAGTGAACGCACAAAAGGATATATAAAATTTGTAGTTAGGCCTATTGCAACGATAAAACTGGAAACAGAGTATCGGAGAACTAACTCAAATGTTTAAGTGAACTAGTTGTACCTGTGCGAATAATTTGCATGTAGAAGCAACAAAACGTTTAACCAACTAAAACTTTAAAGCATTTCTTGCTATAAGATGTTTGATGTTATGAATCTATTATTTTTATACGTTGTCGATGCCCCCAGTATTTGCAGGAACGACACCCAAATGAAGAGGTTCGGGAAAATACTACATATAGTTGGCCATGGAAAAAACAGGCGAGGGTGAATATTTCCAAATGTTTACGTGCCTACCCTTTAGCCTTACTGATACACACAGCAAATGCGGGTTCGATTAGTATTCGTCTTCTGGACGGTTTGAAGGGAATGATAGAGTCTGATGGACGCAAGCGAATCCTGGGTATGACGGTAGTTTTTTTTAGAGCCAATACATTCCGCTGGTACGCAAGCCACCTGTGATAATGTGCTGCCACCACCGGAGGCCAAGGGAAGCAAACACGTTTCATGCACATCCCATGGCTTCTGGTAGACGCAACAATATCAATTTGTAACGTTAGTTTTCGTTAAAAACAATTTTTTGAACAGAAATTAATGGAGATAAAGGAATTTGCCATTAATTCCAATCATAAACTTTCTTAAAGTGTCTCTCTTGAAAAATTCCATTCGGTAGTTCAGTAGACTGTGATGTCGCAAACAAACCTTACCATGTACATATGATACGGCCATAAAATCGAAAAGATAAATACAGACCACAGACTATGAGCTGTTCCACGCAAGAGGGTCGCGTGTCTGGAGCGGTGGGGACCGCTGGCTGTACGGGGATGCTGCACAGACTAAAAATATCGAGCGTTTCGAGCTGAGTGCAGTAGCGTGTGCACTGTGCGAATGTGTTCAAGATGGGTATTAGGAACTAGTCACTCACCACGAAATACTGCGCTTGCGCATTTATCGCTTTCCTAGCAGGGATCAACTCCTGGTCTGTTAACAGTGTGCATTTGTGCCGTCGTTATGCACAGGCATGCATGCTTTTCCTGCCTATTATTTTGGTGGTTGCTGTCATCTGTCACTTTGTGGTTCTGCTTTGTGATAAACCTCTCCTCCAACACTAAAAAATTCAGAGAAAGAGATTTGGCCTCGCTCTATTGTAACTATTTCGTCAGGCGGTATACACAGGTATATTTGGAAGCTAAGTAATGATGCTCTTACAAGGGCATATTTCAAGCCATTAGTACCATTAACAGAAACTGGATACAACTGTAAAGTCCCCGAGAAGAATTTAAAAACAAACTTACACCTAAAGATAAATATACAGTAACAGAGGATACCAGAATCGGCACCCTTCTCATCGCGTTGTACTTTTAGACTTTCTGGTATGAACAGGAGCTGGGAACATCACTGAAAACCATTCACTGCACTGTTTCAGCACAACGCTGAACGTCTTCTTCGACTGATCGAAAGGGTTTATCGATGGCTTCCTTTGGGCACAGTAATAAACAACAAGGTGTTAGTGGTACATGGAGGCGTATCGGACTCTACTGACCTCGACTGGGTGCGAAACGTGGACAGACAAAAGGTAAGATTTACCGAGCCATTGTGTGGTTTTAAGGGAATCTATAGAAATAATAAGGCAAACGATTTTTTCTGCAACACCTCTTCAGATAGTGAAGGCCATTCACTCGGGTAGTCACTACATTACTTTACGTACCTCTACAAAAAAGGAGTTTTAACACGGGGACAGCTACAAGTGACATAGCCACATAAGTAAATAGAAAGATTTTTAACTTCTTCCATGACATGCACGAGATATGTCAAGGACACCAGCCACCTGTGCTCTGCATACAACTGTGGGCTGTAAAGGTTGGTCTGTAACGCTTAAAAGACATAGACTAAGGTCAGGGGTTGCAAGGCTTTTCCATCTCGAAAATGTCCAGACTGGCTCTGGGGTACATTCAGCTCCCTATCCGGTGAGAATCAGCAGCTTCTTTGAGGTTTTAAGTCGGCCGTGGTCTGAAGCAGACCATGTACCTCCATTTAATGCTGAGGTTAAAAGTGAGTGCAGTCATGCCTTCATTTCTCCATCAGTCTTCATGATATATTTCTCAGTTAGACACCAAGAAGATTGTGCCTGGTGAAAATGTTTATTCGTAGATGATATGTATTACTAAATAAAGGTGTTCTTCAGAAAATATGTAAAATGTTATTGAATTTCATACTTTTTTCACGTAATATGGTCCAATCAGTGCATTATTTTCTGATTTCCATCCTGTGTGCTACATGACCCGCCCATGTCTTCATATTGATTCAAGAACCATAACCATACTGGGTGAACAGAATATGTTATGAAATTCTTTATGATATAATTTTAACACCTTATTTCAAGACGAAAGGCCTTTTAAAATTAGTTACTGCCGATCCCACTGGCCGCGTGGTCTAAGGCGTAGGTCTGCGGCCGAGCGCTTACTGGGACCGTGGGTTCGAATCCCACCGGAAGCATGGATATTTGTCTCTTGTACAGTGCTTGTGTTGTCAGGTAGAGGTCTCTGCGACGGGCCGATCCCTCGTCCAGAGGAGTTCTACGGACTGTGGTGTGTGTTTGAGTGTGATCAAGTGAAAATAAAAACCCTCTACACCTGCTGTGAACAAGTAGGTAGAAGAGGGAAGGACTATGAAACGAAACGAAGATTAGTCACATATTATGTTGCTTAACGTTGCTGTAATGAAGGGGTTAATGATGAGGTAATGTACCACGAAGAGTTGATGAGGTTGTGGCAGGAGGCGCTCGGGCATATTTACAGGCAATAGATAATGCCTGTGATTGGAGAAGCTGTGAGAAGTCATTATTAACAGGAAAGGCAACGTATGTGTAACATAAATTTGTGGCGCGTTGGCATACTAGTACGTTGATACCTTACCAGCTATCCTAACAGCCTGACATAATTTCTCTCGAAGAGAGCACTTTTAAGGCAATGATAAAACGTACTTAGGTCTTCAAGTAAAGTGTCGACGTTTTGACCGATTTCAACAAAATTTGGAGTCTACATTTTTCTGTAAAAAGTCCCCATTATCAAATTTTACGGAAATCCATCGAGTGAGAGCAGTGCTGCTACATGGGGACAGATGGACGTGACAAAGCTACTATGCGCTTTTCGCAACTAAGAGAAAGCGTCTGAAAACATGAGAAACTTCTTAAATTAAGACAGCTGACATTTGAACCGTGTCCCTCCACCTGTACAAATCGCGGTACAGCTGCTCAACCATAAAAAATAATTATGAACGCGAATAGGTACGGATACGGAACGAGATCCTTGTTCCAATCATCCATGGAGATCGGGTGTACATGCTATTCATTTACGTGCTTTTATTTCTACCTGAAGTAAATAACAGTCAGACAACGAACGCATTATTTAGAGTTCTTTACCTAGCATATCGCGTTACTGTTATGCTTATTTCCTCGGTAAAACAGGACAGACGTACGAAGTTCTCTAATCGGATTTTGAATTAATTGTTCCCGTGCAACGTTCAGACGCAGGTATATTCAAACACAACGACCATACAGTAATGTGATACCGACCGAATCTGCTCATCAACTATTCTCCGAAACAATTGGTCTCCATTTCTATCAGCCAACGTCACGTCTCTTGTTCCAGTACGTGTCCTTGCTGCGGCCACCGGTCACGGAGAGTTCTGCTCCGGGTGCCGAGCTGATAGACAAGCAGGAGTGGAAGCAGGTGAGAATAAATGCCGGTTCCTGTTTGAATAACACGTGAGACTTTAATTATTCAAAGGTGCATCCACTTGGTAATATTTGACATACACAGTGCTCCAGTTCGTTTCTCTGCACTCGTACTTCCACCACATTTCTCGTTTCCAGGTCAGACCTCGCTCCAGATCCACCCAATCCCTACATTCGCAGAGTCTATTCCGCACGTGCTTTAGTCACCTAACCTAATGATGGAGGCAATATATTCTGCCGAAACCAGGGCTTTGGAGTCGGTACACAAAAGCTCCGACTCCCGACTCCTCGATTTTTAAAACTTCCGATTCCGACTCCTCGATTTTTAAAAGTCCGACTGCGACTCCGACTCCTTCGTAAAAGCTCAATATGCATTAATAATGGTAAACCTATAAGACATTTCATCGCCACCACGTGAATCAGCAGGCTACTTTTTTGACTTATAACTTATACTTAAGTATAAGTCTAATGGTTACTGTAGCTATCAGGGCTCTGGAGTTGGAGTATCTAGTTAAGATTTTAGACTGAGGTCGGAGTTGGAGTCGGTACATTTTTTTCCGACTCCGACTCCATCTAAAATTCCTTCCGACTCCGACTCCACAGCCCTGACCGAAACGTCTGTACACATCTAGAGAACATACAGCGTTACGTCCAAGAAGACGTTTACATTATATGTAGGCACTAGAGTACACCATCTAGAAAATCTGAAATTCAGTGTAGGAAACTAATTTGACGGGTTGTTTTTTATGAATTTTCTGAACAAAATACCGAAAACATGTTCAGGATTGAGACAAATAGAGAAAAGAGATAAGGCACGAAATTGCATGACGAACAATTCGTAGATATTTCTCTATTATTGCTACAGCGCTTATGTCGAGGAATGTAGGATGTAGCACGAAAGGAGGCGGTAGGAAATATCTGCACTTACACAAAACTGTAGTCAGAAAGTCTGAAACTTGGAGGCATAAGACGTGTTGGTAATGTTAAGGTGGATATAACTCTAACACAGGTCGTGAAGTAACAGATCGGATTGAGCTAGCTACCGTAAAGTCCACTTGGGAGGTCGTTCAGAAAACGGTTTTAAAGCATCGAATTTCAGTATAAACATGGACATTCTTGACCAGGTGAATAACTATGAAACCCTTACGAATATATATCCAAAATGTAGTCAATTTACTCGTGCATTTGACAGCACCTTATCAACTGCCAAATTTATGAAAGATCAAATAATGTGTGACAACTACATTATGACTGACGTCTGAGTGAAATGTTAAGATGATTGCACTATAGACTTTATACTCCAACTCTGAACACATGACGCATTACAGCGACAAACGTACCACCTACACTTACACGAAACCTTTAAAGCACAGTTATATGTACCACATCATGTCAAATTGACCTTTCAAAACACAGCGGTAGACACAATTATGTTCCACCTACTCTTATATTAACCTTTTAAAGTTCAGGGATAATTGTATAAACCACCTACTGCCACATTAACCATTTAAATCACAGTGCTAAGTATATGTAACACCTACTGTCACATTAATCTTTTACAGCCCAATGGTAAGTGTATGTACCACCCTACTGTCACAACTAACTATTTAAATCACTGTGGTAATTATGTGTACCACAAACTATCACATTCACTCCACATAGCACAGTTGTAATTATATACACCATGTGCTCTCACGTTAACCATTTAAATCACAGTGATAAATATGTGTAACACCTACTGTCACATTAACCCCTTAAAGCACGGTGGTAAGTATACGTACCACTTGTTACATTAACCATTTAAATCACAGCAGTAAATATGTACCACATAGTGTCAGATTAACCTCATGTATCAGTGGTAAATGCACGAACCACGTATTGTAACTCTGAAACTTTATGGCGTATTTGTAAACATATGTACTACGTACTGTCATACTAGCCTCTTAGAGCAGAGTGGTAACTACCTGCATATTGTACCACCAACTACTGCAACTCTGAAAGCTCTGCGTCTGGCAGAGTGCATATGCTTCGCATGCTTCTACGAACAAATGAGCATTATTTTTCCATGCGTCATTAGCCGCCTTGTTTTTGAAATGAAACTGCAATGTGTTTACTGCGAATTAGGAACTCAGTTTTTGTGTATTAATTCAGATGCTTTTCGTTCCTTAAAGGGTACAAACTCCTAAACATCAACAGCTGCACTATTGTATTCTACAGATGCGTTCACTAATGCTCTAATTTCTAACATCTGTTTCTTGCTAATTCCAGATCTCTTGTAGCGAAGCTAATTCAGCTACAAAAATATATCATATTGCAAAATGAACAGATATTTTCCCTTATATAAATTTATTACTCAAAATGTCACAACGTTTTTGAGGCAAAGTTATGGATCTTAAAATATGCTGTAAATTGTAAGTGAAGCGCAAATTTTCGTACTACTGTGTACTGTCTACACTGTTCCCTCCAAGCTGCGCGGACCCGCGCAGCCGCGAAGTAACTGAAATGCTCTCGCACATACGGAATTTTTTCGGTGCACCTGGAATTTTTCAGTTTTCGTTGCAAATATTCTTATTATACTTATTACAAAAAACTTTTAAATTGCTGTGCAGGTTTCAGGTCGTGTAAAAATTTTCTTCTTGAAGCAGTAGCAGGTCCGCTTAGCTGTAAAAAAAATTAGAGGGAACGCTGAGACAGAATGACGGAATTACGGAGTTACTGGCTGCCTGCTAGAAGAAAGTGCACCTGCTGTAATGATGCAGCACAGAATTATCACTGCGTGTGTGCTGGCACGGGTACCTGATTAATGTTAACTAAAATAATAATTACCTACGGTTTGTCGTTCATTAACACTTCCTTGTTCGCCCAAAATATCCCTGTTACGACTCTGACGCAGCGACTCATCCCTCCAATATTCTATTTGACATAACCTGTGCGCTCGCATCGCCAACCCGCTCCACCCACGACAATTAATTAAAGTGGCGCCTATCATTACGGTAAGAAGTGTAAAATTTGCGTCGACAAGCGCGGGACCCATAAGGATTGTAATGGGGTCCCTAACTGATGGCGCCAGTATTTCGGACCGGCGTCACTTCATTTCTAATAGCGTCGCCGAAGGAAAGTACCGTACGGTCTGGGGTTAGTAGTATCTTACAGCGTGGGATTGGTAAGAAGCCGTGTTCTCACGCCTAGCAAATTAAACCGACACTTCTATGTACAATTACGTCGCACTATATACAACCACCGGAAACTGCAGTGTTCCTATTGCGTTAACTCGTAGTACCCTATCGAAATATTCACTTATCTCTTAACACACAGCAGGTTAGGCGACGTTTATTTCCTGGCGTCACTACTGGCTGCCAGCAGAGATGATGATGATGATGATGATGATGATGGTGGTGATGATGATGATGACGACGACGACGACGACGACGACGATGACGACGACGACGATGACGACGACGACGATGACGACGACGACGATAACGTCGAAAGCCCTAACGGCGTTTCGTAGTATTATTAAAACGGGTTACAGCCAGTCCCATAGCAGATCTTCAAAACCAACAATAAACCTCTCCATGCATTAGTTCTCTAGGCGTTTCGTGCTGCAGAGGCACTTCATTAGCTAAATGTAACTCCCTGGCGTTGTTCAGATCAGTCAGTCAGTGTTTAGTCTCTGTGCACACTAACAGTTGTCCTTTCAGTGTCTTAATGCTGTCGACACATGGTTCTCAAAGGTAATAGCTTACTGTCAGAGTAAATGACGATTTTAGCAATGTTTACACCACTTCATGGAGGGTAGCTACTGAAGCAACTACACTGAAGCTTGCTTAAATATTTCATACAAAAATTCCAGAGTTCTGTATCCCTTGTGAGGCGTTTGTAGCGATAATTAGTGAAACAACGTTGGTTACTTTAAGGGAAAATTATCACATCAAAGCAAAAGCAGCTGCCACACTGCAGTAAACAAAAACAACAATGGGAACAAAATACTACTCACAACTGCAACGCTGTTTTTGAACTTGTTTACGACTTACAGTGATCGTCACAATTCGAACAGTATCTGCAATTTACATATCCCATGGCAACAGTCACCTTCCTGCCACTGCGACATAGACGACATGCACAAATAATGTCGTAGTAACCTTCACACTTTCAGCTAACTAGCAATAACAGCACAACTCGTCCTTCAGCACACGACATTCATTCCAAACATTCCTTCAATTATAACACACAAATACTGTAAATTCTTGCACCACAACAACATTCAGTGTTCTGTAGCTTCATATGTTACTCAGAAACTTGCATTTGAAAGTCTTTTCTGAAAACAAATGTTGACAGAAGAAACAAAGCGAACGAAGCGTTACTCCCGGCAGAATATATCAACTACTACATTATTAATAAAATAAATGAAGTTCGAAAAACAACTAGCGAAGCGCTATCTATCAGCCGGTAAGAATACTAAAGGTTAGAAAGGATAGTGGCTGTTACACTTTAATTAATACACAATTAATTAATTAATTAACTAATGCAAAACTTGTATTGGAAATAAATCGGGGTAGAAATAAATCCAAAAGGTGGAAAAAAATTCGGTGTATCAAGAAGACACCTAACTACACGCAATGACATTTGAAAAATTAGTAAAAATAATTTCCTAGCTTAACTTCCGCAGAAGAAAATTGGTGCTAACGTTGAATATATAAAGTACCCGACACCCCAGATATAATTGGACCTCCAATCGGCGTGATGGAGTTCTGGGCTAGTGGTGGCTAAACATGCAGCCACGCAAAGCTGACACCGCCACGATGCTCACTAGCCACCGAAGTCGAGAACCCATAAGAGCAATACGGTCATAGGAGCATATTTTTGTCCTCCCGCAAACCCAGACAAACCTTTTGCCACTCAACCTACGTGTATAAAATGGACGAATTGGCATTTACATGTTTAAGAAAAGGTGTCCCAGCTCACATGCATATCAAATATAAATATTAAAATTACACAGTATTCTCAAGCTGCACATTACTCTAGAGCATGCTTGATTTCTCATTTATTTCCAGTCTTGGATGCTCCCATCCGCACTGTGTATGCCAAGCGTCTCGCGCAAGACACTGAATCCTTTGCTGGGTCACTGTTTGCAGTAATTTACGTTCTTTGCCAGTGTTATTCACGATTATCTGTATTGGTACAAACGTAACACTGTTCATAGTTCGATATTGTAGAACAGTAAGACAACCCTGAATGACCAGTCAGAATGTAAATGAAGTCCGTCCACGCAGCTGGTAACAGTAGTAGTAGTAGTAGTAGTAGTAGTAGTAGTAGTAGTAGTAGTAGTAGTAGTAGTAGTAGTAGTAGTAGTAGTAGTCGCAGCAGTAATGGCATCTGAACACGTTCTATATGGCATCATTAGTATTATCAACAACGGGTATTATATTTTAAAAAGCTACAAAGAAGTCTGAAAGTTCTGCGTAGGGGTTTAATTTCGAATTAGATAAACCGTCTATTTTCAATCACCGCCGTTGTTTGGTATCCCAATGAATGGCGTAACCTCAGTGACTGATGTGACGTTACCAACAACGGATGGTACACAGAATTAGCGGCTACAGACATGAACCGACCTGCGCCTTACAGTACAGTGATTCAGGAAACTGTGCGTGCAGTCAACAAGTGTTCTTCCTACAGAAGAACAGTTTGTAACATATTCCAGTTATATTGCAGTTCGTAGGGATCGACTTAGCGCAGTTGCAGTTCAGAGGGATGGTCACAGCGACGGGATCCTTACAGACGAAGAGCGTAGAGGCAGGTATACTCACCTGTAAAAAAAAAGAAAACGAAATTAAGTGAATGTACAATGTAATTTCCATTGTATGTGTGGGTTCTTGTGAACACGGTAATGAACTGGGGTCTCCATGGAAGGTGTATAATGCCCATTGTTCCCTCTAAGCTGCGCGGGTGCGCAGCCGCGCAGTACCTGAAATGCTGTCGCGCACACTGAATTGTTTCCGCGCAGCTGGAATTTGTATATTTTCATTGTAAATATTCTTATTATGCATATTACAAAAAAACTTTAAAGTGCCGCGCAGTCGTCAGGTCACGTAAAAATTTTCTCCTCAGAGCAGTAGCAGGTCCGCGCAGCTGTGAAAAAAATTAGAGGGAACGTTGACTGTTTATGAAAAAAAATAACATTTGCCACGAACCTACTAAAATAAAATTCGCCAGCAGTTGATGTAAAGGCACCCTTTGTGGGATCTAAACGTCAATAGTCTAGTGAAATTCGCGACTTTTCGGGGACGACAGATTAGGAGGAGACTACCCAGAAGATGGAAGTAACAAGGTACTCCGAAATATCCTTAAATTTATACCGAAACAAAAGGCCTCAGAGCGGTCAGCATTGCAATAAAGTTAAAACTCGTAATTTAAGTGCAGAAAACCAAAATGAATTAAGCAACTTATGATTTTTCTCCTTTCTCGCCTTCTTTCCTTTTTCGTCACTCGCAGGTAAATAGCGTGCCCCATCTGGGAGATGGAAGATCATGTAATTTTGGATTATCCGCTTAAAACCTCGAATACGGTACACAATAAGCCGGGTTCCAAATAATTCTGAATTCTGAGTACGGATTTGTTTTCAGTGACGTATAGTATACGTGTCAGAGGTTTTGTCTCGTGAATGCAAATCGTCTGTGGTGTTAATATGCATTTCTGAATCACTCCCACCAATTTCGTTATGGTTCACAGCACACAAATATGCTGAACCGTAGAGTGGGGGACACTCGGCTGTCAGAAGATACCATTTTCCATTTCGTCTACAATACTATACGCATCCGCCAGTTTCAAGTGTTCAAATTGTGATTCAGTTCCTATCTCTTATTTATTTGGGTTGTTGGAGGACTTTTCACTGTTTAAGAAAACACTGCATCAAATGACAGGGTTATCTGTGAATTCAATAACCTGCAAAGTACATGGAAGAGGATGGTTGTGGCCTGGTTTCGGGTAACCTTCCAGAATTTATTAGGAGAAACTGAGGAAAGCCATGAAATATTACTGTCAGAATAACAGGTATTCTAGTCGATATTTGTACATGAGGCCTTTCGAGTACGCAGCAGCAGTATCATCCAAACAACAGACATGTTCTGTGTACCTCTACAGACCTCAGTTGTACAGCGTAGGCATCTAGAACTCTCGATATAAGTGACGCCCTGTCCAAACATTCAGTCCGAGTCCTACAGTATAAGAAGCAAACCAACTGGTATTGGTTTCATCGTCAGTACGGGGTCCTGCTCTCCTTATTGACAGTTTTCGTGATATTAGAGATTCCCCTCGGATAAGCGTTGGGTTACTCACCTGATATACCATGAAACCTTCCTTTCAGTACGTAATTTACAGTTGATCATTCACACTATTCCATTCGCCTGTAAAGTGTCTTTACAGAGCTGGAACAAACGCAGTCTCGTAGAAGCCTACCGACGTTCCATAAAAGTCCGGTGCCACCATAAAGGTGATATATGAAAAGAGGAGTACAGTGTGATTATGGTGGTAGCAGGTAGCTCTGAAACGTCGGTACGCTTCTGTAAGACTACACGGCGTACGTAACAGAAGAAGATATGATACATTCGGCCGTCGTCATATATAGTCTTAGAAAAAAATTATCCTCAGTCTCCCCACACAGATCCCAGGAGAGAAATTTGAAACAGGGAACGACAGCTTACCTGCTCACACACGCTATGTAATCCACAGTCGAAGCCGGATCGTTACAGGAGTGGAGATTCAGGCGGTGTTCTAGTTAGTGACTGGATAGCAGAGAGCTGTTCCCCTTTAAAACTAGCCCTGCGGAAGCGTCTGTGTCGCGCCACCGCACGTGGATACTCAACATAATATGGGAAACGCTTGGATATATCTGCGGCAAGCGAAAACTCAATTCCGGAATTTCAATGGCGCACCGAAGGCGAATTACAGATTCTATATGACATTTATATTTTTATCGATTTTCAGAGCATAGATTAAGGGGGTAGAGGGAACAAAGTGCTGACAGGGTTGAGCTGACACTGCAATGGAAAAAACATAATGATGAGCTGTAAAATACGTAATCTGTAACAGGGCTTCCGGGCTTTTAGTTTTTTAATGAGGCTACGTGCAGTCTTCAGAGCAGAATTAAAAAAGACGTGAGTCATCGGTATCAGAGGGTACAAAGGAGAAAATGCTGAGTTACTTTCTTGAAATAAGACCTTATTTTTCCCATGCAGAGAAAAATTTGTAGAAATAAATTTGTCAAGAACATTGACGCCGTCTTTATCATCTGAAAATGTTTACAAATCGCATACCCCCTACCAGGCTTCATACACACCCTGTGGGTTACATATACCCTCGGTTAACAAACAGCTGTTCTCTATGCTTTGGAAAGACCGGGTGGTAGCGAGATTATAAATACTACCGAATTTTGGAGGATTAAATGATCGGAATTGTGTCAAAAAGTATATTTAAAAATAGACTTTGGTACCTTCTTTCACCTGTTCGATTCGTTTGTTTTAGGTATTTGACCTCTTATGGAGTGACCCTCAACCAGGAGAGGGCTGTATCCCGAACTCACTACGAGGAGCTGGAACTTACTTTGGGCCCGACGTGACAGAGAATTTCCTGAAGAAATACAAGCTTCTGTACCTCATAAGGTCCCATGAGTGCAAACCAGAAGGCTATGAGTTGACACACAACAGCCAGGTACAGCATATTAAGCACAACACTAATTACTGTACACATTGGACTTGGGTAAATAGTGCCAAGTAGGACATCAGGCAAGGAAACACAGCGGCAGAATTTATTAACACAAAGCAAACTGCAGCTCTGAAAATTCAGCACGCATTGTTAACGAACTTAGCAGCTTGTTAGTTGAAAATTACTGCACCCTGAACTGCGACGCAATGCAGAGAAAATAGTGGATTCCTCTGAAATTTAGTGTCTACATACAGGATGTTACATCCTGCAAGAGCAGAATCGTCATACCGTCTAGAGGATCTCAAGTCTCACATTTTATTATTTGTTTGTTTGTTTATTTTCTTCCTTCTCTTCGTTAAAACACACACGCATGTATATGTACGTATATATAATATATCAAATTAATCCTTTTATTTACCAGTACGGTCGCACAAAAATTTCATAAAACTTCTGCGAATATTAACGACAATTGAAACTAAGTCTAAAAATGCATGTCATAATTAAAAATATTGCAATTAAAATTGTCTACATTTGCCCTGATGGATCCAATGGCTTCTTATTTACTACGTTCTTTTATATTTCATTTACCTGTTTATTTTGACTCTCGAAATATTTGAAAGTAAATGGTTAAAATATATCTGCAAACTGTTTATATTAATCTAAATGGGCTTTTTATAAATTGTTCTTTATTTATTTATTTATTTATTCATTAGTCTGATATAGAATATATTCCTTCTTTTTTAATATAGGCGCTTGTGAACTTGTAGAATCGCGATTTCTTCTTAAACGTTTTTCCAATATAATTGCAATTTTTACTGTTTCCCTTACTAATATGGACATTTACTGCTTCCGTTGGTATTTTCCGTGTGTTGTTGATATGTAAGATTATCGTTGCCATTATGTGCACTTCACTATATTCTTCACTGACGCACATTTCTTCTATTTCACGCGTATTTTTGATGTACTATTCCAATTCAAGAATGTTGTGAATTATGATATATGCACTTTTTTCCAAGCGTTTGGCTCTTTACATATTGTTTATACTATTAAAGCATTATTAGCTGCCTTGTTAAACAATTCGTTCGGTCCTTATTCGTTTACCGAATTGTCTACCTTTTTCACTTCCTATAGAAATGTGAGATGTATTGGTTAGCATTCCTCCTTCGTATTAAGCAAGACCGACGTCTCAGTCCGAGCCCGAACTTGCGACACCTTGGCGTCTTCGTCGATTTCCTCAGTCCCTCAATGTCCCTGGGGCAGTACATTGAAATAAATCATACGCCATTCCCTGAAATTTCTTTAATCGAACACTGCATTCTTTTTCACTTCTTGGCAGAACCCGGTAAATGCTGGAGAAACTGCGGAAAAGCACGAAAACTCTCGGAACAGTCAGTGTCCCAGCCGAAGTTCTCATACAAGTCACAAGGGTTACGGCTTTAGCCAATTACACCAGCATATCATCATCATCAGCATCATCATCATCATCATCATCATCATCATCTCCTTCATGCAGAATATTCACACTCATATACCTGAAACAAACCATGTTTCTAGGGTATACAGTGTCGCAGCTATTCCGCGCGTACTGTTAATGGTGCATATAACGCTGTCTTCAATATTAAACTCTTCTGTGCTTCTACAGTAGCACTTTCCGCAGTATGTGTGCTGTGCCCAATATAGCTGTTTTCTGTAGTTCCTTGATATCGTGCTTTCCTGGTATGCTGCTCAGGTATTTTCTGAAAGATTTTGAAATGGTTCCAGTTGCTCCTATTATAACTGGCGTCACCTTTGATTTTACATTCCACGCGCGCTGGGTTTCTATTATGAGGTCTTTGTACTTTAGAATCTTCTTGGCTTCTTTCTTTATCACATTTCTGTGTTCCTCTTTCATTATCCCGGATTATGATGTCTGGTTTATTGTTGGGGATGGTTCTGCCGGTTTGCACTTGTTGATTCCACAATATGGTTACCTTGCCCACTTGACTTGTTTCTACTGATTTTGGTACATGTTCATACTAGAATTCGCTGTCTAATTTTACCCCTAATTCCTTACATATATTGAAGTGTAGCTGAGCACACACTCTATCATGTCTTTTGATGTAGTGTTCTTTTGTCAATACTGGGCACGCTGATATCATGTGGTATAACTATAATAATAATAATAATAATAATAATAATTATTATTATTATTATTATTTATCACCTTATGGAGGCTGTTTACAATTCCATATCTGAAACAGATACTGTTTGTGCGTTACGCAATGCTGCAGCTGTTCTGTGGCTTCAATTTACAGTACACATGATGGTATTTCCCACGATAAACTTTACGTCATTTTACATTAGTACTTTCCGAGGCATAGCCTATGTGCAGTGTCCAGTATGGCTGTTTTATATAGTCGCTTGTTGTCGTGCTTTCCCGCTCTGTTGCTCAGATACATTCTGAAAGATTTTGATATTTCTTTTTCTTCGTCTTCTGATTATTATTATTATTATTATTATTATTATTATTATTATTGTTGTCATCACTAATTTCATCGGGACAACTCATTCAGTGGTATGAATAGGCTTCGGCCTGGATGGCTGCAGCATTAGGGTTTCCTTCTCCACAGCGTTCAGATGGGTGCCCATACCCTGTCGATTTAGTACGGGAAGCCTCATCCCCAGGCACAAAGCGGCCGAAAAGTGACGCTGATAAATCATCTGCATCTACTGCCGAAGTTAATGCTTCTAGTTACACCTTCAAACCCCCAGAGGTCTTCATTAACAGATGCTTAATTACGTACACGGGCAAGATTAACTTTCACCGCTAACTTCAATCTATAGACCTACTTATAACAAGAGCCTCTTTATTGCTACGGGCGCATGTGCGCTGATTATGCGTGCATGTAATGTCGTCCCCACAGGCCGTTTTATTTCACGCATTTACACATCGGTAATGCAGATTTTCAAATTGTGTTATCCGAAAGATAAAGTTACAACTTAATTATTTTAAAGAATGATGGAGGGAAGGAAATAAATATACGAAAGGTATAAAAGAAACAAGGCGTTGAAGTATGGAAATATACAGGGATATTCCGCTAGTCATTACCACTATTCCTTAGGGACTGAAATTATTGAACGTGTTCTCAGGACGTGCTGGGATTGGGTGTGTATGAAATGCCTGGGTGGAGTAGCCAGTAACAGCTAATAACCACAGGAGGGCAGCGATGTAATTTCAACACCTGTAATAACTTCTAAACGCAAAAAACTTCTTCATAATTAGTTCTGGTAGCGGTCTCCTAGATTGTGCTGACATTTAGACGTACCGGTGAACAAAGACGTTTCGGTAAAGCGTTCTCCCTCCAACTTATAACCGAAATGATTAAGGCACTGATGTAAGTTACGTGGGCAGGCGGCAAGAAAGGCTGACGGCAGGTGGCGATGATACGGAACACGGTGCGTGCCAGTGAAACAAGTGAACAAGGAACGTGAGAACACAAACCAGCCCCATACTCGGTGCGGAGACTGAACATAGGCATAGCCACACACATCATGTATAATGTATCTATGAGCAATCAGAAACATTGTGAAGACGCCGAATTTGAGATCAGCCTATATGCAACAAACTGAATGTGGAGAGGATCTGCACTTAAGTTAATAACCTAATTAAATTATATATTCATTTACAGGCTAACTCAACAGCCTAATGGCCTAACACAATGATATCGTAGTAATGAAAATTGTCCCTTGAAGCCAGGAAAGCATATGGCGGTAGAATTATAGGGCCTGTCATTCTTAATCGCGGCACTAAATGAAAGTGAGTGGTTAGCTTCACGCTTCTGTCTGACCTGGGGAAGAAACACAGACAAGCATTACATAGGAGACTGCGTGGGCCGTAATGCAGGTCTGGACATTTCGAGGTAGAAAGCGTTCCTACCCCCGTCGGGAATAGAACCCCTTATCGATCCAGGCCATAGTCTAGACCCTATACCGAACACAACATCCCGACTCCAATAATAACAAAATAATTATATCAAGAAGAAGAAGAAGAAGAAGAAGAAGAAGAAGAAGAAGAAGAAGAAGAAGAAGAAGAAGAAGAAGAAGAGCAACAACAACAACAACAACAACAACAACAACAACAACAACAACAACACAAACAACAAAAACAGGAAACTGGGCCACACCTCACTGCAAATAAAATCAGTCCACTTCTATGTCAACAACTGAGTCAACAGCCTACATGCTAATTACATAATTAAACGCAGTTCTTGATTAATAATGAGTTGGTAAAACAGCCGTACGGCCAATCACAGGAGAAAAGAGAAAGTCCATCCAATATCTAACCTCGAACAAAACACATAAGGAAGAGATAATAAGAACAAATCATATCTGGTAAAGAGCTGAATGAATAATATCATAATTGCGAAAATAAAAATGGTTCAGAGGGGCTACGTGTTCCTGAATGTGCTGATAGTTCAGTTCCATTCAGTTCAATTTACAGCCATACAGGCTTAGCAGCGCAGGGCCAGTTACTAAAGCAACAGCAGAATACGTCAGTACACAAACACACTGATACAGCACAATTGCACGATAAACAAAGATAAAGTGGGAACATGGCGAGTTATGTGTGAGTGACGACTCAGCACCCTGTAATATCGAAACTATCCTGCTGCATGCGCGACGGCTGCTAACGCCGTCTGTAGAGATATTGGGACACTGAAGGAAAAGTCTTTTGAATGATTTGTTAAATTAATTATGCTAATTACAGGTAAGAATTTTTCTTCTAATATTAATATAATAATAATAATAATAATAATAATACAGGTAAAGTTTTCCGTGTCCATGCGATGGAGGCATATAGCGAGAATCGATACGTGGCTCCGCACACCAGGGAGATGGATGATTAAATCAAGCACCGGCTGCTTTACCTTAAGTGTAATAAATAATAATAATAATAATGATAATGATGATGATAATAATAATAATAATAATAATAGAAAACGGCTATACTGGGCACAGCACACATACTTCGGAACGTAATAATGTAGAAGTACAAAGAGTTTAATATTGAAGACAGCGTTATATGCACCATTAACAGTATGCGCGGAATAGCTGCGACACTGTATACCCTAGAAACATGGTTCGTTTAAGGTATATAAGTGTGAATACCCTGCATAAAGGAGATAATGAAATAATAATAATAATAATAATAATAATATACTGCATACCTTGGCAGCTTTCGTACATCATTGTTATGGATTTTCATTTGTTGTTCATATAGATGTACTGCTGCCAATATATTCGCAATTTTTTTCAATAGTGCAACAGTCCCTAGTGGGTAACGGCCTCCTCATGATTGAGAACTGACAATCGCAATCAGACACACTACATTCGGTAGGGCTCCTCTGGACAAGTGATCAGCCCGACGCAGAGACCTCTACCGGACAACATACAACACCGAGAAGAGAAACACATCCAAGCCCCCGGGGGATTCGAACTTACAGTCCCCTTAAGCGAGTGGCCGCAGACTCGCACCTTAGACCGCGCGGCCACTGAGATCGGCTACGATTTATAGTCAAAAATAATTTTCCGTTGTAAATGTATTTCGCTAAATAATTACGATGTCACAAACGTTTCCAGTAACAGTTATATCTCATAACCTTATGCACAGAACCATCATAAAACGAAGAGGAGTTAAATTGAAATAAATGAATGTTGTGTCACGGAAGACGTAACAGTTGATAGGTCATTATCGATTAGTGGTGCTCCTGGCAGGATAAATCGCAATTTCCGCGGAAATTTCAGTTCTCTTAATTTGTTTGATAATTGTGTTGGATGCAGAAGGATATGACACTGAATATATGTTACGGTAAATAAAACCTACCGTATTCTATTAATGTTCTGATAGCACATCCAGTGCTGAAGCGCAGTCTGTCAACAAGCATAGACACATAGACATGTATACGCACCGCCTCCTAGGTTCCATAGGCCACTTTTGAGACATGTATACGCACCGCCTCTTATACCGCTGTCTATATTCAAACTTTAGGTTCCATAGGCCACTTCTGAGAAAACTAGGGAGTTTAGGAAGAAGAAAATATTTTGGTTGAAATCCATTAACTAACTGATCTGTACATCTAACACTGTGTTAGCATTTGATATCTGATATTCATGAAGGGAAGTCATTACATTGTTCCTCCATTGCTCTCTGTTGTGGCCTTTAGCTACTCTTCAGATTCGTCGAATCTTGTCTCACGAACGGAGAGAGGAAATGGCACACAAAGCGACTCTCTTTTGTCTGCTCGTAGACTAAAATTACTCCTCCAATCCTTCAAAGTATTTTATTAGAAACGCCGCTAGGGATCAGTGAATATTTGAAGCGTTAAATGTCACGACATGCATAAGAACTTTATTTATGCTACACACCATGCAGATCATCGTGGCGGAAACTCTACATTTATGCTCTGGAGTCACTTCGTTTGAATCTCGGCTAGGCAACGTAACATCTTGGCTGAAGTTTCTGTGATTTTTCTTAGTCCTTTCAGGAAAATTTCAAATTAGTACCCCTGGAAAAAATGCCTAATTTTAAATACAGGGCTTTCCTAAACTAGTTACACAAAACTATGGTGTAATAGGACAGAAAGTAGAAAACTTACAGTATTATGATATGTACCACAAAATAGAGTATATAAGTTTTATCTACAGATATTCACAGGTGTTCGATGTGGTTTCTTCGTGTCACGCGCCGGACGTCCCATCTGTAAGCGATTTCGTCCCAAATCCTATGAATCATACCCGCGTCTACGGTCGCAACCGCTTCTGTTATCCGTGCCCGTAGTTCTTCCATACTTGCAGGAAGAGGTGGAACAAAAACTTTGTCTTTAACCTATCTCCACACAGAAAAGTCCAGGCGTGTTAAATCAGGTGATCGTGGTGGCCAAGCTATCGTTCCACGAAATCGCTTAGAGATGGGACATCTGCCGCGTGACACGAGGAAACCACATTGAACACCTGTGAATATCTGTATAAGAAACTTAAACATATACTGCATTTTGTAATATATATAATAATACTGTACGTTTTCTACTTTCTGTGTTATTACACCTTGGTCTTTTACAACTAATTTAGGGACGCCCAGTACGTAACTCACAGTCCTTGATCACCTACATATTGTTTGACGACATATGAAATTGGTAGTTAAAAAAAGTCGTGAAATTATCTAAGAGTAAATCAGTTTTCACAGGTGGGAATATTTTCATCAAAACTGAAGTGATTACTCAGGGCAGGCGCCGGTGGTAGTATTTGCTTCCACCTGACGATTTTTAGATATTCTGCACGGTAATTACATTTCTTACTTAAAAAATTAATGTTTTCATAGGCCTTCAAAAAACGGGCGAGACGTTCCCAGAAGCAAATTCCCATGATGAATTAATATTATTACGAAAAACATTCAGGCAAATATAATAAAGATTGACGCCATACGAAAAAATTTAAGCTACGTGTAATTTAGAAGCAAAGTACACAATGATCTAACTCTTTGTTCCAAATTGGAAATTTGGTAATATAAAACCTAAAATTTAGATGCATACTTAATCACACAAAACATGTTTTCATTACAACTTCATATGGTTGTTTTAGGAGGGGTAGTACAACGTAACGGCTCCTATATCTTTCTCAGAAACCACACTTACAATTATAATGAAATTTACATATTTCATAGTTACATCGTCTACAAAGTTGAAATTATTTTTACACTAAGTCTCCTTCATTATCAACACACTCTCCACCTTTGCGTGAGACGCTGTATGTCGGTCGCGTAAAACTCTTTGCTGAAGCGCGTCGGAGTTCCTCACTCACGCTGTGTGAAATTCTTCGTCGTTCGAAAAACGGCGTTCTCGGAGACCATCCTTCAGGGGGCTAAAATGATGGAAGTCGGAGGGTGGTAAATCGGGACTGTAGGGACGATGAGGGAGAACAGTCAACCCCATCGTTACAATTTCCTCCCTTGTGCCTGGCATAATTACGTAGGGAGAGAACTTAATTTAGCTTCCTGTTTGGGTGAAACCACCGAATTCATGGTTTTAAACTCTTTAATAACTGCACATATCGCTATGAATTAATTGGGGCACCTCTCTCTATGAATTCCATTACCAAGATTGCTTAAGTGTCCTAGAGACTACTAGACATGACTTTACCCGCACAGGACGCACCTTGCATTTCTTCTTGTTTAGTGACGACTGATGATGCCATTCCATTGACTGTCTTTAACCTTTCAAAGCCTAGCGGTAACTTTACATACGACCAGGTTTAACATTAAAAAATTCTACGTGGTGCCCACATTGCGTTTATGTGTTTTGTACGGATCTCAGAACAAACAGCGACTTTTGCCTTATAAAACATTAAGAGATTGGTTTTTATAACCGAAGTGGAGACTGTTTACAGCGCGGTACGCACTGAGTCCTTATATAAAACAGGTACGCTTCGTCTTTAAAGAGTTAAGTCAGTAGGTTGTAATGAAGAACCCAGGTTTCACCACCGGTAATTATTCTTGAGAGAAAAGCATCGTATTCTTTCTCGCTGCGCTGGAAAAGTTCTGCACGGATGTTTTTCAGGCTGTTTTGTGTTCGACGGTGAGAATTTTAGGCACCCATATTGCGCAAACGTTTCTGAAGAAAAGTTCTCTGATGGTGGTCATAACCGCCGGTTTTCCAAGCGCTATTGCTGCACACAGTTCACTTTTCGTGGTGGGGCGGTCATCCCGCATCAGCGCATCAACCTTGTCTCTGGTCCGCGTCGCCTCTGCCGTGGTGGTCGGCCGCTGTGAGGCCTGCAACCAGTGTCCTTTTTACCGCTCTTAAAACGGCGGACCCAGCATCTGACCAAGCTCACATCTCTGGCATCCCCACTACACACACTTGTCAGACGTCTATGAACCTCTATCGGACTGGAACCTCCCAAAGTGAGAAATTTAGTCACAGTCCTTTGCCTAGTACGTACGTCCACAACATCCGCCAATTTGCACTGTTACTGTGTTGAACAGAAGTGACTGACTGGAGCACCGATGATTCTGGTGGAGCTGGACAGCGTGGATATTCGGTCGGTTAGGCATACAATTCTACCGGGCGCCACATTTGAAATAGAAAAATAGGGGGCATCAATTTCGTACCGATCTCTTATTTTGACTTGTTAGTAAACAACTCCATAAATGTTCAAGACAATGACCAGGAATGTCGGTTTAATTACGATTTACAACAAAGTCTCTGAAGTCGTTGTTTCAAAAATGACCGCTGGCACACAT
>BLKM01000518.1:316005-329068 GCA_013340265.1 Coptotermes formosanus
GGGTTCCATAAATACAGGAAATTCTTCGACTGGCTGAGGACCCCTAAATATTTCCAGCAATATTGACATTAATTATATTAATATGAAGTATAATTCCAGTAAGATTAGGTCAGTACGGTGTCGAAGAGTACTTCATCCACCCTTACTTGCGGGCGACGAAAATTTAGTTTGGCAAGTATGAGGGTTTATTTGAACGGGGGGTGAGCCTTGGTCTGTGACATCAAGTCAATAACAAAGATTGACAGCGACAGAACAAGGGGGAAAGGAAAGCATTCAGGCCTATGGAACAGAACTTATACGAGGTTTGCGAAAGTTACGAAATTCGAAAGCCACAGTTTGAACTCTTCACCAAATGATGAGCAAATAAGGTAGGACGAGACGGGCGGTGCATGTAGCACACATGGAGGAGATAAGAAATTAATAAAGAAGTTATCTGAGAAATCTGAAGGAAAAAGATCACATCAAAGAAGTAAGCGTAGATGGAAGAATAACACAAAAACGGATATTAAGAAATTAGTTTGGAGGCTTTGAACTTAATTAATATGGTTCAGGTCTACAATGATTCGTGTGATTTTGTGAAACTGACAATGGATAACAGAAGTAAATAAAACACACAGTATTTCTTTGGTACCCCAGACATGTTAATTTCCCAAGGAGATTTGAGCTCCAGACTCTTAGTTAATACGACAATTAATTCGCATGGAAACTGTGTTGTGTTTTGAAAATCTACATGACTCGGCGTTTATTCAAATTGAGCAGCATGTCGGTCAGCTTTGCAACGGATTGCTGAACATCCATTACACTCCGTCCGCTGCCGACGGCTCCCAGTCTTGACTAGTCAGATTGCTGCTTACAGGCTTATGTTCGAACGTTCATAAACTTTGACTGCACTGAGCTTCATCTTCTTTAGCCGACGGCAGCCCAGTGCAAGATACTGTGTAAACTTTGTGAAGATTCAACAAGAACAAGGCTGATATATATTGATAAAGACGCACGTACACGGTATGGACAATATTAAAAAAGAACAAGGCTGTAGTAACATGCACGCTTATATTCTGAATGTCCTGTTCATCATCCCATGATAATTCTCTAAGAAACAAACAAGTATAAAACGAAACAGATGTTTTGTGTAAAATTTTGTGACTGGTTGATTAATTGTTAAGTTTATTTCGTTGGGAAAAGTTCATTTTATGTTACGTTAGGCTACCTCAGAAATTCGAAAACAGCCATGAAAATTTTGATATAATTGGAAGTAGTATAATCCGTTTAAGCTGTGCAGATATTCTTAATCATCGTGCAAGCTTGGTCAGTTGAAAAGAACTGACCACTTCTAAAGAACTGACCACTTCTTTACTTTTTCAAGGAGTTTTGGCTTATTAGATAAAAGGCGGAAGGTCAAAGTACGCAGTGTCAAACGGCAGGAAGACTGATGACATAATAAACTGCAAAGCGTATTGAAAGTGGTGCTTGTGTCCCAGTCTTATATCAGGCTACCATCTTAAGGACGCCTACCAGAAAGCATCAGCCAGGTTACGGGTTTCAATCCAGGATCTTCCGAATAGGAAGGAGAAGTACTAACCGCTTGACTGAGAAAATCTCGAGGGCAATAAAAGAGAAATCATTCCATGAATGTCTGAGGGATGACTCATAGCAGCCATATATATACTGTATCTAAAATATATTTGACATTTACATGGCTTGTCTTCATTACCTCAAGTTCCCAAAACTTATTTCGAGAAAAACTGAAAAAAGAAATGCGTGACAGTTTGGGGTGTGGGGACCAGGGTTGTGCAGTCGGTACACAAAAGCTCCGACTCCGACTCCTCGATTTTTAGAACTTCCGCCTCCGACTCCGACTCTGACTCCTTCATAAAAGCTCAATATGTATTAATAATGGTAAACCTATAAGACATTTCATCACCACCACGTGAATCATCAGGCTACCGTTTAGACTTATAACCTATATTTAAGTATAAGTCTAATGGTTACTGTAGCTATCAGGGCTCTGGAGTTGAAGTATCTAGTTAAGATTTTAGACTGAGGTTGAGTCGGAGTCGGAGTTGGTACATTTTTACCGACTCCGACTCGACACATTTTTACCGACTCCGACTCCACCTAAAATTCCTTCCGAATCCGACTCCGACTCCGACTCCACAGCCATGGTGGGGACGGCAATGAGATGAAGCAATTCGGAAACCCTGCTTTGGTAAATACAGTACGAATTCCGTGGGAAATATATTCAGTTTTGCGGAATTGAAGGTTAACAAGGCGATGCACCGAAGTTCACGTTTCAGTGCTAGGGTTATGGCTTGCCTCTTTGAAAGCACAGGGTTAGATCCTCAATTTGGACAACTTACATTTTTCATAGTTCTCCTCCATTATTCCAGGCAATATTTTAAAAAATATCACAACACATTCCTACAGGCGTTACATAATCCTAACCAATAACGTAAAACTGTACACGCTTATTTAAAGAAATTAATCATCCTAACTGATCCATATCTGCTGTAATCCTCGGGCCACAGCATTGTGTCAGTTGGTTACTGACTCCTGCGAGTAAATGGCTACTCTCTCCTCTATCTTCGATAGAAATACACAAATTTCAGCTTCTCAGGGAACACCCTTTATCTTGGTGTAAGTTACCTCCACAAGTGATTCATCAAACGTCTGACCCAGTTATAGACTCGCCATATCTCAGGATCCTGCCACCGGAGTGCGGCAGCACGTTTAAAGCGGAAGCCCAATTTTGGCGGCTTCTGAGTTAATTATGATAACGCACGTATGGGCGCACTTTCGGTTAAATGTCAGGAACCGAGTGTTATGTGCTAACATAGGACACAGTCTATCAAGCAAAAATTGGTAATTTAAATAAGCTTAAAAATACTAACGTACTAACGTCTTGTCTTAGTTATAAATTTAATGAAACATCTCCTTTAAAAAACAACAGAAACAAAAAAGAAGAATAAGAAGAAGAATGAAAAGAAGTGCGTAGCTGTCATTTCAGCTACAAATTGAATTACCTGTAGAAATGAAGCTACAGTGTTCTGGTAAATTGATTTCAAATTCAGTTACTGGTAGTGATGCCAACTTCTGACATCACCCTCTCTATCCTCTCCGACCAAGAGCAACACAAGAGGGATGAAATATAAAAGTTACTTTAAAGTACTGAGCGAGTTATGGCTTACTTGCGAAGTCAGTCTTCGTAAAAAAATAGGACTACTTTATTTTTGATGCACCCCACACTCTTTGAACATCTGTCAGAAAACTAGTTAACTTCTTTGAACTTCACTGACTGCAGAATGACTTGCGAAAGATAGCCCTGTGTACTGTGTCTCAGAAGCACAATGTATTTTAGTCTGAAATTTGTCAGTTCGTTGAAAGTTTAAAAACTGCACAAATTCACGCACAGATATGAGGTTTGGTGAATACTATTACACCACTCATGACAACGCATAATTTGTAAAGTGTCAACACGTGTGGTTTCCCTGTAAATGCGAAATAATTTAACAAGTAACCCACCTAATTTTGTAAGTCTGTGAGATTTGAAGTTCTCACGTCGGTATCAGATTACAGTGTTATGGAGTAAAACGCTGTACAAAATGTTTGATACATACAAAGGTTTCGGATGAGAGTGCTGCCTCCGCCTTCAGGTTAAGACAGAAACAGCAGTTTCCTCCAAAACAATCGTGCCTATCTAACAAACTATACTACATCAACTTCCAGACGACCGCAGCCTCTTAAAAAATTAATTCCACCAGTCAGATTCCAATTTGCAAAACTGATCATCAATGCATCTAATCAAGATATCCCTAGCCTTTTCTGGAATCCGAAGTTTCACTGTAATGCTCCAAAGACCCTGCCAGTGAACACTGCTCTGACCCAGATAAATCCGTTCCAAATTTTCAGGTCGTTAAGTATTTAAGATCAAATTATCACCCCGCCTAACAAATTACTGTCACTGCAAGTGTCTAGGCTTTCTCGTGGAAATAAATGAGAAATAATGTTATTTAATTTTATTAACAGTAGCAGAATGCAATATTTTAAGTTCTAGAAGAAGTGTTGTTGAAGGACACTGTGTCGCTGGGTTAATGATTTCCAGCGTTTCGAATGAATGTGGTGCCTCCATCTTCAAGGGTAAGCAGTCCAAGATCAGTAAACATTTTCCATGAATATTTAGCCTTGGAATCTAAGGCATCAGGTTAAAGCGTCGGAAACCATTAATCCAACAACATGGTGTCACGTCCTAGAAGATCTGTATCCTGATAAGAACGCCACTTCCTTTTTAGTTTCAGCAAATTTAAATGTGAGTAATGTTCACTTTAAAATCAGGACTCTTTCTTGGGGGAATAAATGAGCTACTTTCATGCACAAGACTAGTTAGAAAAGATATATGTTCCAGCAAATATGAATTTATAGGACAGAGCCCCTCTCAGGAGTTTACAGTACCAGACTTTCTTCCTACGACTCTTGACCTACTTACAGCATAGCTAGAAACATGGACTTTATAATTTCAAGAGCTAACTACAAAAAAATGTAATTAAGGAAGTTGTGACAAATAATGGAAGATGGTGAGGGTGATGAAAAACAAGAAGGCAAGAACATCTAAGAAGGGGAAACATGATAGCATATAATTACAGGAAGAATAGACGACGAAGAAGAATGGAAGACGAGAATGAAGGGAACGTGTAAAGAATAAATATTTGAGTATAAACAAGAGAAATGTGCTGCTGCTACTGACGAAGTTGAAAAAATTAAGAAGAGAAGATGACGTAAAGGAAGACTGAGGAAAGAAAGACAGCAATTTTGAAATAGAAGAAAAAGATTCAGAGAGGAAATAACTACATAACATAAAGCTCACATATAGATGAGTCCTGACAGCAAAGTTATTAAGTTACTCTGAGTGTCAAGTAATCCGCTTTAATACCGCGTTCACAAGGACCACTCTCCATTCCAAAACAAACTCCCCTCACTCTAGTTATTTAAAATTTAATTTAATAATACATTTTCTCCTACATATAGTTCTTCCAAAATATTTTTCTTCCGGATTTTTCTACCAAAATCTTTGTTCATTTCTCATATATTCTATTCATCCTAAGGCGATTCACTCCGTTGTCTTTACAGCCAAACAAAACCAACAAATAATCCGTCAACACAACATATATTTTAAATATGAACAACTACATGTTTCGGTTACTTTAATAGCCATAATAGAGCTGCACAGACGAAAACTAAAAATGTAATTGTGTCTCAACAGTTCCTTCCTTCTGCACAGCTCGACGGTAGCTATTGTAGCAACCGAAACACGTAGCTGTTGATAATTACAAGACACATTGTTTTGATGGAATATTTGTTGACTTTATTCTGTTCGTGTTACAGCTCGGCCTGTCTCATCCTTCTTAATTTTATCACCCCAGTAATAACTAACGAGCAGAAATAAGGCTGCTCTTTGTTCAATGTTCTCCCGTCTCCTCCCACTTCCTTCTTTTGTGGTCTAAATATTCTCCTCACCACCCTGTTCTCAAATACCCTTAGTCTATATTTTTCTCTCAATGTAAGAGACGAAGTTCCATACTCATGTAAGCAATATGAACAGCTATAGCATATACCTTGTATTTTAAATATTACAGCCTGCGTTTTATTTATAGGCCTACCACAATTCTGCACCTTGAGACGTTTCTACATGTTAGCACTTCTAACTTTTATCCTGTTAATGTGGAATATATGGTGAGCTGCTAATAATGCCAGCACCACTAATGTGTAATATTTGGTGACCTACATTTGGCAACGCTACCAACGCTACTTAAGGGCCTAGTTGGTAGCCGAGTAAGTGTGTGCACGCAGATATGACATAGGACGTCTTTCACGATTGATTCAGTGTTGAGACACTGTGCAGAGAGAGAGAGAGAGAGAGAGAGAGAGAGACAAAGAGGCTCCTTTCAGCGTTGCCAAATGTAGGTCACCAAATATTACACATTAGTGGTGCTGGCATTATTAGCAGCTCACCATATATTCCACATTAGCAGGATAAATGTTAAGTCTGAAGCGTATGAAAAAATATTAGAAAAGTAAACGTAAAAGTAAAGTTGTCCCTGTCCACGCCAAGAAAGCACGTAAGTGGAAAAGAGGTCTAGCTCCACTAATGCTTAACCTCGGCAGTACATGAAGATGAGTCATCAAATTCACGCTCCTGCCGCTTTACCCCCGGTAATACAAACCCGGGACCCATTAAATACAAATATTGATAAGTTCTTAATTCACAGCCGTAAACACTTTACATCACACAACCAATCTGTTAATTTGGTTTACGGAATTAATCGCTGTTTATTATGAAGGAGTACGAAATATATAACACACTGTGTGGGTAAAATGCAGAACTCTTGTACCCCGCAAGCATCTGGTATATATAGTCAGCAATATAATTTAAAGTTATAATATTCTGTTACTACAAAATAGGACTCCAGCAACCTGCAACCCATTTACACATAGACAATAACGCGAGATTGTTCAACAGTTCATGTGTAAACTTCTATCACGAGGCTGAATATTCTGTGCCGTGTTTTGGAAGATAATCATCCTCATCTGACAGCAACAGCCGCCGAGTCTCCCATCGATGTTCCCTGCCACCCCTACCTCTACCCCAACGCCAATGGCAACCCCAGTAACACGAACAGGCACCTGATCAGTTTAACACACCGCCACCCTTCACAAAGCAGGTGTCTTCATCTTATATCCTGATGAGAAGCCGTGCGCCGCACTTCCCCTGTAAGATGTTCAGAGTTTGGAGGAATTACTGTAGGCGTTGGAGTGCACTATAGTTCTTCAAAGTTACTGAACACATCAGTTTCCCTTTCCACTGCTAATTTGTAACTGGGAGATACTCGATCCAAACAGCAGTCGAGTTACGGGCTCTCCGGACTGAGAATTTTCGCAGTTTCCTTCAGCTTTTCAAGACTAATGGCTGCAAAATACCATACGAATGCTTTCCGTCTCATTAATTTCTCATTCGACGAAAAAAGTGCTGTTTGTCTCAACATACTCGACATCACGGGCAGTTCAAGTATTGTCTTCATTTTAATCAGCAGTAACTCATTTTAAGGCACACATTAGACAGCCCTAACCACAGTTTATTTAACAACGCTATCAATAGCCCGCAATGTGTACCTTTAAATGGTAGCATAATCTGAAACATTTTGGAAATGGTGTCATGCATGCAGTCTTTTCCGAACACAGATAGGCACCTCTCACCGTAGTCGGTCTTCGAGACCTCCGAAATACGAATCAGGAAGGTTAATACCTCGATTGTATCGTTCGATAATCAGCAATTATATAAGATCCACATTTTGTGAAGTGTTGTAGTTCTCACTTTTCGCCATTACATCCATACCTAACAAGTGCATACATCAGCCAGCCTGAATTCTAGATGAAGGTTAGGAGACCTTTATTTTGTGCAGCTTGAATGTCTGTACAGTGACGTAATGTAGACACATTCTCAGCTTTTGACAGTCATGCACATGTGAATACAGACGTAAGGAAACAGATGATCGTATCTCGCTTCATTCAGTCTTCCAGAATGTCTAGTATATGACAGTGTTGTTGCAATTTGTTTCAAATTATTCGCACAGTGAAGCGAATTTAACAAATGTGTTGCATAGCCATTGTTCCAGGTTTGAGGTACAGTCCTTATTTAGTACGTACGTCCTTCTAAACTTGGCTCCATCTTAATCTTCAGATAATGTCTGTAGTAACTGATATTTCGTTCCCTGTTATTTCTGATAATCTCTGCACCAAGTCTACGTATCACACACTTTTAACGTTAAGAAATTATGCATTTTTGTGTTTGTATAATTCGTAGAATAAACAGTGATATTTCTCCTAACAGATTTAAGCGACTGGTTTTTACAACGGCGAAGCAGCGCGTTTACTGTGCGGTACAGACTGTATTTTTCAATATAATTCAGCTAAAATTAAAATTCCTGATCGCTTGTTTCAAGACACTACATTCACCATTCTAAAAACTTTGTTCACATCACAAGAATGAGCTGGCGAGCCCTTGGTACCTTACTTTTCTCTTTCCTGTACTGTTCAGGTACTATTCTACCGTATTTTGGCCCTGGGGTCGACTCAGCCTCTCACAGAAATGAGTACCAGGCATATCTCCTGGGGGTTAAGCTGGCCGGGGCCTAGGGCTGACAACCTTACCACCTTTATGTGCCGATTGTCTGGAAATCTGGCAGCTCAACCTCCTGGAACCCTCAGGGCCTGTCCAGGCCTGTAGTGGGATTGCATTACCTTTACCTTTACCCAATACGGTGTTTTAGTGTCTCATCTCTTCAGTCTAATGGGTTAATGAGAGCGTTCACAATCTACATCTTAACTAAATAATGAAGAAGCATTTAAAAAACAATTTAATGGTTAGCAAACATGTTAAGTAACGACAATTCTATGTTTATTTTCGGCAGCTACACTTAAGGATACTAAAAATGATTGAGCATGGGTTTCCAACCTGAGGCCCGCGGGCCGCATGTGACCCGGCCGGTTGTGTTGTGCGGTCCGCGACCATGTTTGTAAATCATGCATAGTATAAAAATTACACAATGATGAAGTCGGTTAGGTATAAAACTTAACGTTATTTCTCCACGTGCGGCCCGCAACCAGCCCACACTAACGGGCGTGGTCCCTCGCCATAAAAGTTGGAGACCTACATGATAGAGCATAAAATTATCTAGCAGTGAGATAAGCGATCGCATGGAGGACGGAACACACACAGATGCCGAAATATCAAATTCAATAAATAATCTAAATCTACGTACCTAAATGACAGACTCTAGGAGGCTAGGATTATCCGGGTGTATTGCACGCACTGGGAAACCGACAACCAATTACACGTACAAGTTTAGTCTGAAAGCTGCATGGTAGAAGCCACTTTAAGCGTAGATGGGTAGACCAGTCCTTGTGAACCACACGGAAGGAAATGGAAGAAAGAACATACAGATCCAGTCATTCTTAGACGCGGCACTGGATAGAATAAGTGGCCGGATTCGTGCCTTGACCGCTTTACCCCCATGGAAATAGCCCCTGACAACCACTGAAAATAACTTTTGGTGGACTCCAGGGCCGGTATGTACAGTTAGGAGAAGAGATGATTTCCTTTTCCATGCCTGGAACCGAAACAAAATTCTCCGGACTTCCAGGATGTAACCTAGTCACTGTATCGGTTGCAATTGGGATTGCATACGATGATAATATTAAAAGAAGTCGTAAACAAAAACGTGTGTGAGGATGAAAACTGGATTCCACAGAATTAGGATAGGATTTGGACACGATACCATGTAAATAGGTGCGAAATTTCGGGGTTTTAGGAGATGCCTGGATATTGTGACCAGCTGAATGACTTTTGCTGTCAGGAATGATTTTGCTTAATGGGAGTCACTGTACAGAACTGCCGCACACGGAGTTGCTCGCTGCGGTGTTCAAACCCACAAACTCAGCGTGTGAGCGAAGAAATACAATTTCTAACATCAACCACGCGTCCTCCGATTTCGGTTTTAGGACTAATTATTTGTTCGGATAACAACATAAGTTTAAGGGCTGTAACACTTTGCGGTCTAGAGCTGCCGTTTGATCACGCACTAAATGGAAGTGACGCTGTTTACGCGCAACACTGGCAAACTTCACTCTCTCTCTGTCTGTTTACTTTCTGTGCTGCCTTTCAAACACCTATCGATTTGGTGTTACGTCTCTTGTCCCCGTTTGCGCTCCTGTCTCCGTAAGACGCACACACGATTCGTTATAAGGTGTCTACGGAATTCTTACCTAATGATTAACCTTTTAAAGCCTAGCGGTAACTTTACGCACCAGCAGGTTTAACATTGAGAAATTCTACGTCGTGCCCACATTGCGTTTATGTGTTTTGTACGGATCTCAGCACAAACAGCAACTTTTGCCTTATAAAACATTAAGAGACTGGTTTTTATAACCGAAGCAAAGAGTGTTTACTGCGCGGTACGCACTGAGTCCTTATATAAAACAGACACGCTTCGTCTTTAAAGGGTTAAACACAGTATCATTATTTTATATCATTTATCGAAATACTGTCCAGGTTTAGAACGATATGACTTTTTCTGTGAGATCATTTCTCAAGGATAAAGTGTCAGATACTTACAGTTATATTTAAACCTGGTAATTTGAAAGACGGCGGAGAGGAAGAGGAATCTTTGAGGGAGGACAGTACATGGAATATATTTTACAATGAGGAGTGTATGTCCTGCATAAACAGTCACTTAAATGCAGAATAAAGGGGTTTGCACTGTTTCCGCTCATTTTATGATTAAATGAAAATTTTCATTACTATTGCAATAAATATGATCAAGAAACAGGATTAAAGAATCACCACACTTTGTGATGATAATGATGATTATGATGATATGATGTTAACAATAATAAATCTTATAATTAGTAGTTTGGACTTTGAAAATTTCACTTTACTAATGCTTCAAGTAATACAGTTAAATTCCTTTGAATGAGTCCTTCTTCAAACAAAGCTTATCAATAATTAAAGGCGGGAAGACCTACACCAGTTTGGTTCACATATACTTTTGAAATGCAATATTTGCGGTTTCATAGACGCAAGTGACATTGGTGATCAGTCATTACTGATGCAAATCTTGTAATGGATGAACTAAAAAACACTCAGTGTTTAATGTAACTGATCTAGAAAATTCATTTTAAATAGGCAAAACCCCGTTCTTTCAACAACCTTCTTTGTGTAAGTTCTATAAGATGCACATGAAATGTGCGATGTGGAAAATTCAGGCCAGTCTTCTTGGGTATATTGACATGTTGTCTGTTGTGTCGTTACGACATTTTCAGGGAAATACAGCGTCTACGTCGTCACGAGATCTCACGGCGTTACATTACAACAAATCACATTCTTTATATTCACCGCTGAGGTAACGTCAAATTTAAACTTGGCAAATACTTAACTATATAGACAGAAGAATATGAAACTTTAACTGATTAATTCTTGAATTATATAACAATGTTCCTACATCATAAGTAACTTAGTGTCAACTGAGGTGGAAGACTTGAGTGATCAAGAGGTGCGAATTTGAAAGGATGCTGTCATGGAATATCTTGATATTACTATCCCACTCTTCACTTGTTGAGGCGGACAGTAGCTATGAAAGGAACTGTACAGGACAGCCTGTAACATACAGGTGTTCCAAGTCTTACCTCCATAATATAAAACCTACAAATTTATTAATGCACCAGTGTGCTCGATGACGAATTTATATTCAAGTAAATTCCAATGAAATAAAATCTGCATGACCAAATCTATATTAATTTTACATGAAACAATTTTCGACCCCCAGTCCAGATTCCAAAGCCAGGAAGAGATATTTTGTGTTCCTCTTTTGTTCCTCCATGCAAATTATGTGACAGCATATTAAAATATATATGATGATGTCCTTCGGCTTTATTGAAATTCAGATTAAAGAGAAGAATTTTTTTTTGCGCAAATCAAGAAGTTTCCATCGTCTTAAGCAAATCGAGCGACCCTCAACGTCTTCAGAAGTGCCCGCCACTTGCCACTTGAGTTACATTTGTAACACCGCATTGTTATGGCAATTAATTATGGCGCAACCCCCCCCCCCCCGGGAGCCGGGGGGGGGGGGGGGGCCCCCGCGCCTATACGTCCGAAACTGCTCATTCAGTACATTCATAAGCAAATCTCATCTTCAGGATATATCGGTTACACATTACCCAACAAGCAGCAACTATGTGCGTCGTTTGCAGTCACTGGCAGTTCACAATACGTCTCAGAGTTTCTCGCAAATATTGCTGCACGAATGCCACTGGCCTGTCTGTCTTACCGCAGCCATTGTTTCATATTCATATTCATGGACGCACTGATGCTGTGGGTTTCCTTCTAGTCGTCGTATAAATGACATTTTGTCTTTGTTTTCTTATCTGCTTGTCTTTTCATGTTCTCGAGTAACGTCCCATCATCTCCTCCCCACTTTCATTCTTCTCATCGTGCAATTTCATTAATTTTTCCTTAGGAGAATTCAACCAGTTATAATTGCAAGGCAAAATGGATTCATCTGTATAACCAACCAACCAACCAACCAACCAACCAACCAACCAACCAACAAACACACAAACAAACAAACAAACAAACAAACACACACACACATTTTCTTTCTCTTCATCGTCAACATCAGACAATAGAAAACCTTTTGTAAATATCACCAGCATTGTCAACACTGCCAATAATCTTGAGTTTCTTCAAATACCACCCACAGAAAATGAATCTCTCCGTCTCTGTGTGGTCCTGTGATCCACTTATGAAACTCCTTGCCATAGGTCCACGTGACTATGAATATACCCTCGCTCTACACCTGCTCACTGACACTCGTCTTCAAGAGAAACAGTTTGGCTTAGGTTCAAATATTTTGTTCTTCTTTTACAGCTTGGGTTACATACAGGAAATGCGTAGACCTGTTGTCATTGAAATTATAATTTTTCTTTTTCTGATTTTAAATGATATCTGAAAAGTCTTATTCATTACATTTTACTTGGGCATATGGTCCGTCTTATTCTTATACAAAACAAGTGAGTACCGTGTTATAACTGACTGAACAGCTTTGGCCAACTTAGTATTCAGGAGGCCGCTTGAACTGTCCCTTCCTCGTCTGGCCATGGTCAACTTGTTAGAGCAGATAAACATTTTCGTCGGTGACAAGAGACTAATTCCAAGGGAAAATTTACGAGGATATATCAAACCGTCACTAGTGAACACCTTTGCCACAGATAATGTGAGTTATAGGGCAGATTCACAGTTTCTTTGAGCATATCTGTAAATTTATTACTAAAATCACTTGAACGATTTGTGGCCGACGTCGCTGAGTGCTCATATACATACCTACACACACACATACATACATACATACATACATACATACATACATACATACATACATACATACATACATACATACATACATACACACATACATACATACATACATACATACATACATACACACACACATACATACAT
>BLKM01000518.1:333991-412578 GCA_013340265.1 Coptotermes formosanus
CGTACATACATATATACATACATACATACATACATACATACATACATACATACATACATACATACATACATACATACATACATACGTACATACACACACATACACACACACACATACACACACATACATACATACAACCATACATACATACATACATACATACATACATACATAGATACATACATACATACAACCATACATACACACATACATACATACATACATACATACACATATATATATACACATTAAATTTTTTGTGATTTCCACTCATTAAATTACTGCTACCTCAGTTATTGTTCTTGGCCACTTTTTGAATTTATAATATCGTTGCTATACATACTTCGATAGGAAGCTTTTAATGTAAGCTGTGTTTAGCTGCCGGTACAGTAAAACCACTGCGCTACTGTAGCCGCAGAAAAAGTGTTTTATTCGAAGCGGAACCAAAAAGTACTAAACAAATGATGACCACTTGACGAATAACTGAAGATGAGCTACTTAAGGAAAAACTGACAAAGATCTGGCGTCATTGTCAGACCTCGTTCTATGTGGCGATACGCAGTTTCAGCGGGTATCAAAACCATAAGCAGGATTCGAAATTCACTTCTCAGCTGCAAGAGCCACAATTTGCATGAAAATACCCCTTCGAATGTGATAGGCTTTTAGTGACGTCAACTGAATCACGTTCCTCTTCTAAGCCTCGGCATGTGTTTAATATCATCTTCTAACTGATACAGATGATGTTGCGGTCACGATATAACTGTCCACGTCACGCACTGTACAGACAGACAGGCACCCAGAAGACTTAACTTGAAGGTTCCTCCACAATTTTCAATCATACATAATAATATAAAATATATTAACTTCGACTAATGAAAATAGATGGACCGTACTCAAAGGCCATAACTGCACATTCCTTACAATTAGCACAAACTGGATGAATTTCCAAGTTTCAGGTTTACAGTCTCATATTTGGAAGCTTGTCAGAAAATTGGGTTACTGGCCGTGGCCCTCTATATCGCGGATTCAAATATCGCCTGCACACTACGAACCAGGCTGAGAACATTTCCTGTTTCCTAAACCTCCTCCAAGCAAAATCTGGAATATTTCTACAAATTATATTATGGTGATTTCTTTACACATTTCCATGTCCACTCAGTGAACGTTCTACCCCTGAAGTGTGTAATCTGTCACAGCTGTCAAAGTCAAACACCGTCTTATCTGTCATTTCATCCGTTTCTCTGCACCTCCGGTCTCGTTTCTACGTGACCGGAACCAAAAATAAACCTATACATATAACACTTACGTATTTAAATATATAATCTTCATTAACACCCTGTAGAATGAAGGTTTTGTCATGTGTGTGCCCGGACAGTCACCGAACTAGACCTCGCGCCACAGGCCGTGGTATTCTTTATATATCGTGGCCAGGTGATGATGCACGTACGTCTTTTGGAACTGGGGAATGTAATAGATCAGCCCCCGACTTTTAGATAAATAAACATGCAGTTTGCTGAAATAATAGTGACAGGGAAATACCGCGTTTCTGGAGACAACCCCATTTTTGCAGAAACAGAGCCATATTCCCTACGCCAAAACTAAGAATGCAGATAAACAAAAGAAGCCGTACATGGTGACAGGCTGGACAGTAACCACCTATGACACAGCACGGTCGATTTCTGGCATACACGCAGAAAATATAATCCTTTCTTTGAAAGAAGTGACGTGGGTACACGAGCCCACTTGGTAGAACGATTTGCAGAGATATTTAGCGGGTCAATTTTATGCTTCAATTTATGTAGAACAAGCCCTGTTCTGATTGTTACGATGTGCTTTCAAGTACAGGAATAACACTGCATGCAAGCTGAGGGTTACCCTGACCACATTATTACTTCAACTTGACTGCTCGCCTTCTGCACCGATGTATTCCATGACCTGTGACGCCGACCTGGACGGAATGAACGAAACCATAGCTAGTGACTTAGGGCACAACACAAGAGTAACATAACCACCGCATGTAACGACTTTTCCAGGATGTTGAAAGTAGGACTTCAAAGTGACAGTACGTATTTCTCGCAGGTTACATTTCGATGGAAGAGTTCTCCGATGCGTGTGGTCTCCTTCGAGAGCACTTGCCACATACCCCTCCGGAGCAGCTCGTGGATATATGTCGCAGCATGGACATAAACAAGGATGGTCTTGTCGACCTCAACGAATTCCTCGAGTCGTTCCGCCTAGTGGATATGGACCATGAGGGCAGGCCCGAAGGAGAGGATTCATCCCCCGATGAGGAGACGCACAGGCTGGAGTAAATAATGACCTAACACAATCTAGCATTATGTATTGCTACAAAAATTTCCTGATGGGTGTGGTGTTACTGTATATAAAGCCGTGCAGTTTTATAAGTAGGTGCAAATATTTCAAAGGGCCTGTTCCAGTCGTCTTAAGAGTAAATGGTGAAAACCGAGGCAACGGTTTCCTCCGAAAATTTGGATATAATTTGTTTGGCGAATATAAAGCTTGACCTTGATAGTTTCAATTTCATTTTGCCATTTTACCTCCCCCTACGCAGCTTCATACTATTTCTAATAGGTCTTACTTACTTATGAGGCTGCACGGCAACATATCCAAAACACCGCCATCTTCATGTTTATTACCATGATAAACATAAGTCTCAAGAATTTTCCTATGCTAGTGAAACAGATGGTAATGTATGACTGTGAAAAACGTCGGATAGAAGGTCCATCGATGGTGGGGTAACTGCGCTTGAGCCTTACTTTTATGGCCTCCTCCATCCCCCTTCTGGCTTATGTCAAGAAACCCACAGTGCTTGTCAAACCTAAATCTAACATCATATTTGTTCAAATATGGTCATTACTGATTTTAGGCTTTCATAATGGTTCACATAATCCTGTTTTTAGTTAATTGCGCTATGCAGATATATGGAAGTGTTATTAGGTTTTTGCAGAAATAGGATGTCCACATCTTCAAGGTCTTAATGGTTGTGGTTGGAATACGGTTACGATATTAGGCAAAGAGAGAGGAGAGTCGTCACTCAGAGCCAAAGGAACGGTAGTAGGTCTGTTAACGTGTTAATAGGTCCAGGGCTCGCTTCCATTACCTCCTTCCGTGGTTCCGCGCAAAAAAATAACTTACCGCCTTGCCTGTATAGACTGATATCATGCTGGCACCAAGCACTTAAACCTCAACATGGATGCAACCAATACTTGCCAACAATACGACATTCATGCAGGTTTGTGTTCACAAACTTAGCACAGTCACATCCCAGTCATTTATAATTTTAAAATCCTCTTATGCGATCATTCAGTGATAAATAAGCAGTCTTCAGCGGAATAGTTAGTTACTTTAAAAGCCAAAATGTCTGACTCTTCAAGTCATATTTTTGTGATAAAGATTTGTAATCCTGATTAAATTTACACTATCATTTCATTCAACAACTTTTAGTACCGAAGTTCGGGACACAAACGGCTACCGTGTATGGTGTTTACACAAGTTCTACAACACACGCTGGAAACGGCACACTTGATTTTCAAATGGCTTCATGTTTCTGCCCCAAAGATTAAGCACATCGTTTCGGCGTCAGCACAAACAAATGAGCAAGATTTCAGGGCCCGAAGTATTTGGGATTTCTACGACAACGTATTATGTAACAAGCAGACATCTAGATAAAGTACAACAGTAAAGTTTAGTGCGCTAATTTAACTTCTGCCACGGTAAATTTGACCGGAATTAAATGAACACATTTGCTGAGAGCGGGTCTGAGTTTTAACATTTAGTACTCAAATCTGCTATCACACGCTATAGCGGAAATTTGTCCACGATGTGGTTAAACATACCAGCTGTCTTAAGGTACTTAAAGTTTCATTCAAACTGTCGCGGAAACTTCAGTTATAATCTACATTAAATGAATATGTAAAAAGGATGTGGAACCCAGAATAACCTGCAAAATAAGCAAGGGGATTCTAAATATGTACATATGTATGTTCTATGTGACATCCTCAGCTTAGACAAACATTCTGACTCATTTCAGTATTGAATCTGTAGACAGAGAACTCGCGTATAAATGCAAAGCGCACAACAGAGACTCCTAGTTAGTTGAATTCTAGGCGTTACAAGACGTGTAAATGCCCATCGGTGGTAGAGTTGTAGCCTACATTCAAAACCAGAACTATGTGGAATGTCGTCGTTCATCCAAGCTTTTAGTGTTTAACTGATATTTGTTATATCTGTACATACAGGGTGATTCAGAAGGAAAGGTCAATACTTTGGGAAGCGATAGTATCGGTCATTGTGAGAGAAAAAGTTTATATTAACATGTATCTAATTCTGAGCTGATACCGAGATAGATCTGCTTGGATCTGCAAGCACAAAAGCATTGCAAATGGTAAAAAGGAAAGAGAACTTACTTTTAACTCAATTTCAAATATAGTTTTAATTTAATATTTAAATGGCAAGCTTGTTACAGCTCACAATAAATGTTCTAAAATCCCACCATCAACCTCAGTGCGCTTTGCAGCTTGTGTTCGAAGATCGCGTGTTGTTCGTCTGAGTTATCTTCAAGTTCCTTTATGCGTACAGCAGCATCCCAAATGCGAGACAGCAATTCGTCCAGTCTACCCATTTTCTCTTGTAAACTTCTCTCTTCATCCAACCCTACAGACAAGTACCTAACGGAGTTAGGTCTGAAGATTCATACAGCTATATCTCGGTAACAATTCAGAATTAGACAACTACTCGTATGAAATGTTATTCTCACAATGACCGATATTATCACTATCCAAAATAGTAATCTTTCCTGCTGAATAATCCTGTATAACTCAACAGAAATTATCACATCAATTTGAGCTGTGTAATTTTAAAAAGATGTTCATAATAACAGCGTAGTTACGTTTAAGTTACGGACGCCAACTTTTTTTGGACAAAGAGCCACAAATTTATTGTCAGCTGTTTTGCTGGCTGAACAGATCAAAATCACAATAACTGCTACACCTAACCTCCAAAACTATTACATATTTTTATAGTATACATATAATTTACGAATGTGGAGGCGGGCTGCAAGTTTTATACCCCTGGTGTTAATCATTTTTAACATCAAATAGCCATAGCTCCGTAACTTATTAAAATCGGGTCCACTGTACACAATGTTTCCGACTGGCAATGGCCTCAGCGCTAAAATCCTGGCATACAGTAATGAAACACCCTGTATACAGAAGTGATTTACTGTAGAGTAATTTAAAATTACTACCGTAGTATACTCTACGGGCAACAAACACAGATCGATCACTCTTCTACAGTGTTAGGTCTTCCAATGAAATGACACAGTGCCCTGTATCATTACCACGTGAGTCGAGCGAGACGACAGAAGTGTGTTTGGTCCTATCAAAATTACGCAAACGTTACACCGTTAAGTGTCACAACTGAAAACTCCTGTTACTGTGTGTGAGTACCTCCAGTTAAGTATTCATCTCGTTTTACGAGTTCCTGTGTGGGATGGAGTGAACCTTATCTAAAATACTTAAAAGTCCAATGCAACTGGTTATCCGCAAGAGAGGCATAATGTCTTCAACCCAGAGCTGCTTAAATTTCTTGGAAGGATGTAGGTTATGGTAGCGGATTGTGTCAAAATTTTCAGTCGAAATATTTACTGTTGTTCAAACGCAAAACAAAACAGCCTTCAGGAACTGATGTTGCGTCATTCGGTTAATTTTTTCAGATGCTTCGAAGGATCCTATTTCATTCTTAGGGTCGATTCACATTATACGGAACGACACGACACTACAAAATATTCTTTTATGCTTTTCACATGCTCGAATTCACATTAGCCAGTCACCGACAGCTAACGACAAAGACAGTGTCGTTGCGATTGAGAGAAGAGCATATTTTACTTGTCTGTTAACTGACTATATATGTGAATGGACGCTGGTTTTTGTCGTGTCGTGCCGTATAATGTGAATCGACCCCTAAGTTTCAAGTAACCTTGCCCCTTGTGAATGGTGATTGGTCAAGGCCACTTGACCCTTGAGATGAAAGACAACACTATCCTTCGAAACATAGAGAAACTCTCACCCAATGATGTGGTGTCTAATGCCAGAAGATGGAAACCCTCTATTAGTCTACTGTAAAAACCACAAAACTCGCGTAAGAAAGATTAGCCGTAAATAAGTAAATTATTTCATTTCTCACAGAGTGCTAAGTTTTTATACAGAGATTGTGAGTCGGTTTAGGAGTACCTGCAAATGAAGGACTCTGGAAATTGATGCCAACAGGATTGAAGATATCTTGTGTGCAAGGAACAGAATAGTAAATGAAAATATGTCTTTAATCTTAATTAAACATAACTACATTTACGAGTATTTTAATGTGCGTGTACGTAGTCTATAACAAACAACTTAATTTATTCGAGATTATTTGGACATTTAATTTTAACTCAAATTTCTTAAGGACTTCATTCACGCAGCAGGAGATTGTAGGTTTCCAAAGTGGTAAGATGCCTTCTGCAAGTGTGACACATGGTGGATAATTCCACAATCATATGTTGCCACCCCCATTATACCGTTGTCTAATGTTCATTTATACATACAGGGTGAAAATTACATTGCAAACTTCTTCCTTTCTTACTAGTAGTACATCCGCCTGTAAAATTTCCGTAAGACGTTTATACGAATATTATTTAAAAATAATTATCGCGCTTCGAAAGATTTAAAGACCCGAAACATATTACTACTATATTCTTACAACAAAAGAATGTGTATTTCTGCGAAGAGGGGAAGCACTTTCGTATCAGAATGTAGAAAAGTATTATAATTGAAGAGACATTTCATGAAGAAATTTGACTGGGAATGATTTTGAACCATAAGAGATATTCATGATAATTATAAATCAAAGAACATTTCGTATACATACGGGGTTACTTTGCTTAGAATCAGTGTTTCCTGCACAAGGAACTGGAATTAAATGATAACTTGGGCCTACAGTTTATGAGTATGGGATCGGACTGCTTTGGGGCAGGAGTTCTTCATTCGCAAAAATTTTAAAGAGAATCGGCGAGGATTTGTTTGTGGGATTTCCTTGTTAGTCTTTTTTTTTTATTTTTAATCGCAACAAATTTAATACCGTCATGTCAGAAAGTGACATCACTGCACGATATTAACAACCACAAAGTCTTATAAAAATTCCAAGTTTCTCATGAAACACACCGGAATTTTATTGCTTCCTGGTGTACAGGAATGTTGATAAAAGTACTAAATCTTCTCTATTTTATAGAACTGTCGAGAATTGAAATTACATTTGCTCATAACAACTATTCTAAAGAGTTTAGTATTCTGGCTTATGACAGCGTGTGCTCTTGTAGATGGCTGACAATGATTAGAAGAAATATTGTGCCTTCAGCTTCAGGGTCGTAACAAGGCAGGACTGGGGAGAAAATGTTGAATCAGATTCAAGGTGGGGGGGGGAGGGTTAATAGGACTAGTGAAGAAGAGGCGAGAAATGAGCAAAGCATCCTTACAGCCTGCCTGTATGCCGTAGCCGCATCGTCAGCCTACGTACTTCGATCCTGAAAATGGAAGCAGTCATAATATATCTCATTTATTTAACAACTGTCTCAGTGTTCAAGGGCATAGCGCATTTACTAGTAGCAAGATTAACGAATGAGAAATTGGAAAGGATGTACATTAAACGCTTGTGGGCTGTTGCAATATTATAGAAGAAACCCGTGAACAGCCTGAGGATAATGGGTGTTCCTGCCGGAATCGGAGTCAGTCACATCCAAAATAAAACTCAACTACTCGGTCCGTCATAAACGCTGGTAATCACCTACCAGTATACATGTCGCATTTCAGCAAACAACATTCATAAGACTCACCGTAGTGTAAAAAACTGAACACTGATGACGAGAGTGACGTATTGTAATTCCGTTGATGCATATTGTGACATAAACAGCCAAGGGCCTAAGCCGAACAAGACAGAACATAACAATCCATCATTTCCTGTCAATAGATGCCTGCAGCTGTGACAAGGCATCGCTGACGGAGTATCTGCTGCTCTTGAGACCAGCAAATCATTAGAACAACAGATTTCTTCTTTCCCTGTGTATATCTGATTGTGTTGTTATCTTGATCAAATCCTGATGCCAGACACTTGTTGGTGTAAGTCAAGCACTGTTGTACGGGCTACAGAATATCCCACATTCCACTGGTACTTTATGTTATAAATATTTTATTCCCGTTACAAGATTGTCTGTATTACATATAGTATACGTATTAATAATTAAGATTTTATAAGGCTCAATTTGCCACTAATAATAACAGTTACACAATCTTCCTAAGATTCTTCACTTTAAACCTCCACGTGGAATTGTCCTCTACGCTTAAGCACTTGTCATTCTGTTTGATGTTAAGATACTAGTCGAAAATGTTCTACGATAATGTAAGGGGAAATAAAATGCTTCTAAACAAATAACATGAACATATCAAATACTTCCATGTAATTATACTGATTATGTTTTCCCATAAATAAAGTGCTCATATTTATGCTACAGCTCGCTGAAATTTCACTGATATAAGAACCCACTGAATTATATGAAACCTCAAAGAATATATTTACAAATATATATATATATGTGTGTGTGTGTGTGTATATATATATATATATATATAATGCATTACACTTTCCGCCCTTGTACTGAAGATTATTTTTCTGTTCAATTATTCGATATTTATCATTCCTACACAAAGTCCAAACGGGATCTGAGTCCCACCCAGCCTCCTACTCGATGGGTTTCGCGGGTTCTATGCCCGGCAGCAAAGCGGCCGGGACGTGGAGCTGACCACTCACCTTCATCTATTTCCAAAGTTACGAATGAGTGGAGCTATGCTCACCCCCATATGCCTTCATGCCGTGCAATCAACCGAGATACAGTGTTGGCTTACAGTTCTATAAAATCCCAGTAGCTATGTGCTCGTATATCTTCGGCAGCAGATAATTTTGAGTATTTGCATGAGACTACTAGACGTCTGTCATAGAGGAGGCCTGGGTTCTTAGAAGACCGTAGGCAGGGGTTTCTAAATAAGCGAATACGACGAGGGTTTGCTGGGACTAACTACTTTGCCTGTAAGCATGCGCTGGAGCACCGATCGTCCATTTCTTGATAACGTACATCAATCAATAAGCGCCATGCCAGCTTTTAATTCACAGTATCAGAAAATCTCCTAAACAGTGATTCCAGTACTCTTAGGTTTCACTTAGGCGCTAATTCATTGAAGGACACCCACTTTAGAATGGGGATATAACCATACTCTTCTTGGGCAAAAATTGATCACTGCTTTAGACCCTCAGTTGTGCCCACTCTAACCCAAACACAGTATTCAGCACAGGCTACTTAAATACGAATCCCATGTAGATAATACAAAATTAATATAATTATTCTACCACTGCCAAACCCACGACTGTTACCGCGAAATTGCAGGCGAGTAGGCCTACATTATTTGCAATGGAAAGAAATTTAACTCTTTTATCTCGATTGTATTACATGAGGTTATATTTTATTACAACAATCATAAGTAAATAGATATATACAAGTAATGGTCTAGAATCAATACGGAACATGTCGCATACAAAAAAGGAATTCTTATTTGTCAGCGAATTCAGTTTGGTATTATTATTATTATTATTATTATTATTATTTATGGTACTCTATTCCACGCTACGTTTTCAACGCCTAGCATTAAGGAGTGAAAGCAAGGACCTATTTAACGGAGAAACGTACTTGTAATTTATGTCTGTTTCAATGGAACCCGCCGTATGTTCGAGAAAAATTATTTCTTTCTGTGTATTTCTGCGATTTTCAATGTTATTTGTCTGAAACCCCGTATATAAAGTTCAAGGCTGTTAATTTGGACTTATTTCTCACAGACTACTTTTGAATAACTCTATCAAATCTCTACACAGGGGCCTAAAAGTTTAAGATTCTCTTCATGCCCTCTCCATGCAAGCATTCATAAAAGAGCCTGTTTCCAAAATGATGTGATTTTCATTTTTCGAAGTAAGATGATTAACATAAGCTAAATAAACAGCCTTAAACGTTTTATTCCCGTCGTCAAACAGCTTTAACTTTAGTCTTGCTGTACCATTCATTAGTGGAGGTAAAGTCTGTCAATTTTCTGATTTTTAAAATAATTATATTTGTATATTTAGAGGAAAGATAAACAAGAGTGGGAAATAAATATATTGGAAGGACACAATGAACCGGTGTGACAGAGGTCATAGTATTCTGTAGTACTGATCTTTCTGTCTTTCATCAGCTCGTCTCTCTGTGGCCTGAACCATACCTTGACGTTTTACGGGTTGTTGTTTTGATGTACATTTAAAAATATTTCTGTTGTAATAAATAATAATAAAATCATGTCCATGTACTTCTCATGTTATTATTTATAATCCCACAGCTTATATTTTATTATGCGCAAATAAATATATGAATATATTGTAAAGAAAATGTTACTTTATTAGTTTACTTAGAGGACAAATCCAATGAGTTGACTGATATATTTGACTATTGCCTTTGTCTCGTTTTTTGCTAAAAAAATAAAACGTTTCGGCAAAGTCCCTACTTCCGTCATCAGTTAAAATACAAGTATAATGAAACTAACTGTACTGAGTGCATTAGACAGAGCTAATTTACATCCCAGAGGGGAAACTAACTCCATACAATGGACCAAAGAGAATAGGTTTCAAAATTACTGCAGTGTATCTGAGGGCGGAAGCAGAGCTAGTTGTCGAAACGTGGTGTTTTTAAATGAAAAAGAATAAAAAGACGATAAATGCTTCACCTCAACGACATAGCTTTAGACAGAAAATGATCGCCAGCAATGTAAGAATGACTGAGAGAGTTCAACAGGACTAACAATAAATCCTGTCCTCAAACACAATCCTGAGATGATGAAAACTAAATCACAATCCAGGCCCCTAAAATCTCTCCCAACAGTGTCCTTCATTTACACCTTCTGCGCGTTGGAAAAGGTTTCGCGAGCGTTATTCGATATACACTTCCTCTGTTCCCTAGCAAGGACTATTTTGGCACGCTGACATACCATGGGAACAACACCCGCCCCCAATGATATCACTCTATCCATTCACCTGTCTGTCTGTTAAGCATAAAACAACACTTAAATTGCTAAACGGATTTTTAATAAATTTAATATTGTGCAGTTTAAATAAAATATTGGTTTATTACCACCTCCACTAAAATCGAACACAAACAACGGACATGTTATATGGGAACTCACGCGCTTTGCTGAGGGCATCTCGACCTTAAATACCTATTCATTTATAGGTGTGAAAAATATTGAGAACAAAGGCAGTGAAAAATTAAAAACTGCGTATATTTTGTACCAAATACTTATTTTGTTTGCTAGCCGGTTTAGCATATTTGGTACAGTGATATAGCTACGGGTTGGGAAGACGAGAAATCGGCGTTCAATTCGCGGTAGGAGATAGAGATTTCTTTTTTCTCCACTGCGTCCCACTGGCTCCAGAACAAACTCACTCTCTTATCCAGTGGGTAGCTCGGGTGCTTTCACCGGGACTCAAGCAGCCTAATCGTGAAACTGAATACTCGGTTCCATCCAGTGTCGAGATTAAGAATGATTGGAACTATACTTTCACTCCCTCACCACGTAACTTCGTATGCATACAGGCTGCTTTGTCTCTATTCACTTTCTACTTAGTCATAATTATGCTTTCCTTGCGCCAGAATAGTTACGTTCTTAATAAACACAAAAAGCTGTTCTTTTTTGTCTGGTACTGCTTGATGTTAATCGTTTTTATAACAAGGTTCTGAACCCTGTCTGTGCACAAGAAAATACGTGCAAACACAGTCGTGTGCAGACATTTGAGTCCTTAGCTTCCCTCGGCCTCAGCCTTGTACGTAAGTGCTATAAAACTCAATCTACTGCATGATGACACCCAGCGCGTCTACAGGCGCGAACACAGCTCATCACAGAGCGAGATCCCAAGGGAGAGAAGGGTCCATTTGTCCTCCATCACCACCGATTCAAGCTAGGGACAAATAAAGCGAAGTTCATTTTGAAAGTTCCAGAAGAACTGAAGCAAGTGTCAAAATCGATACACGTTCCGTCGGACGGTCTACTAACAGTCAATGGATCTAATCCCGTGGGTATCGTTTGTTTATCGTCTCCTTTTGCAGTGATTCAAGGTTAATTTGACACTTGTGTTTACAGAGTGTTATTCTATTATTATGAGTTCTGTGTACAAAATTCGTAACATAAAAGTGTAAGGGAAGGTCGTGTCTGTCCGTCTGCCAGTTTTATTTATCCATCTTCCAGACTGGTCAATGCATAGCAGCCCTGGATTCTCGTGGCTGCTAGTGTTAAAATTACATTCTTCTTGGATGTGGTGCCCTTTCGGAAGAACCACAACCCTCCTCTCAAATGTCTGTATATAGAAATAATCCTACAAAATGTCACAACACAGAAGACCTACATGTGAATAGACATATGCGCCGATGTGACAGACTGAAAATTTATATATTACGATATTTCTTTCCCTAATTTAATCACAAACCTCATTTTAGGCGCGGTCGAAAAATTTCGAAGAGCGACTATTAGCTTCGTCATGTCCGTCTGTCCGTCCGTCCGCATGGAACAACTCGGCTGTCACGGCAAGGATTTTCATGAAATTTTATATTTGAGGATTTTTCGAAAATCTGGCGAGATAAGACAGGTTTCATTAAAATCTGAAAAAAATAGCGGGTACCTCACATGAAAATCTCTGTACAAGTATGATAATACCTTTTTGAATTCTTCTTAGAATGAGAAACTTTTCAGACAAAAGGTGTAGAGAAAATCAAAACAATTTTACGTTCAATAACTTTTTTCCGAATATCGTGTCGTTTACGAAATAACGTGGAAAAATTTGGTACAGCCAGACAGGCCACAGATGGCAATACAATAAGGTGCATGCGCGTAGGGTGCTGGGTCACGAAGGCTACAGACACACACTCAGAATATGTAATTCTTATTGCTTTTCCACAGTAACAACAGTTACGCGAAAGCGCCTCAATGTTACGTAGATTGTCTGTCTTAATTTGTTAGTATTGTTCGCAGTAAAACTCTTTCAGACTAAAATGGTTTATGTTGCAAAATTTTTACAAATACCACGAGCAGAACACTGTTGTAAATAATACCGCCCTTCAAAACTGACCCTGGTCGTACACCGTATGCCTAATTGTATCTATTTCTGAAGAGTGGTTTAATTACTGGAAGCTTCGGTACAAATATCAAAACAACGTTGTGTCTGAGCTTAATTTAAAAATAACCCATTAGCAGGTATGGCGGAGTGGACGAACTGTTTCAGGCATTCTTAACCTCAGCGCTGGACAAGTCTGAGTGGCCAGCGTCAAGACTTTGTAGATGTACTGGAAGAGAAGTACCCTAGTACCCGCTGGACAGGGATACACACGAATGTAGCCTTGATTCGGTGTAGACGCATTGAACAAGCGAAAACTTTCTGTCTATGCAGGTATCGAAATCTAATTCCCCGACCTTTCAGCCCGTACCCTAGTCATCATTTTGTCTGAGCTATCTTCTCTTTTTAACATTCTTAATATATGAAAATTTATTCATTATGGTGTATATCTAACAAAGTAACGAACAAAAGTGTACTGTTATGTCACGCAGTCCCTATATACTTATTTAGCTTCGGAAGGGCGTAACAAAAACTGGTTTGTCACAGCAAATTACTGCACAATTGTTAATTACTGCACAATTGTTAATTACTGCACAATTGTTAATTACTGCAATGCAGGTTTCAACTTGCATTTGAAGTTAGTCAGGTGAGAGGAGATTGTCATCGAACAAGTGCTATTGAACAGTTTCAGATAAACCGTTAAATTGATGATGGATTGAATGCTGCACATGCAATCGCTTTTGTGTGTAACTGGTAACGTGCAGTGACATAAAACTGTGACCAACAGGCATAAGTATGGGGGGTTCTGACTCCCAGAAACACATCGATCACACTGAATAATACACAGGCATCCCTCGCTTTTGCTGGTGTTGGGTTCCCGCACCACCCGGGAAAAGGGAAAATCCAGCTCTCCCCCCAAAAATATTTTAGCATTTCTTCAGCGTTTTCTTTGCAGAAACATTGCGATGTGGAGCCGCTTTTTTCCTTTCCTTCAGCTCCTTGTAGATTATGCAATACGGCTTGAAGACCTGTTCGAGTTGCCGAACAGTTTTGATGTTTCTATCCACTGAAGGGTCTGAGTGACACATTTTTATTCCTGGAACGACCCCGCGAATTTTACGAAACTGCGAATTACGGATGTACGAAAAGCGAAGGACGGATGTATATATACAATGCGGTCTTCTGAATCTTGACGTCATTTCAGAAGTGTGCCGTAACAATATTAAGAGATTCTCATTTTGTTCAAAATATCCAGACTGACCGGGGTTTTTCCTCCAGGAGTAAAAGCAACAGCGGCATGAAGATGATCACTGGCCTCCATCTAAGGCTTAGATTAAGACTGAGTGGACCTGCACTCCTGCTCCTCCCATATACTGTCATGGCTGCACAGGGACGTCTTTATCTGTAGCGTGGAGAAAGGCTTATAGGAAGAATCGATTGGTGATAGTGTAGAGCGGATGTGAGGGACTGGCCTAAGATAAGTTGCTTCCACTCTTATATACCGATACAGTGAAACCTATCTCAAACGGAACCTGGACATAAGGGAAATCAGTCTTTAGAGGCAAACTTTTACATTTTCGAGGATCTGGAGTTCCGAGGATCCAAACTTCAAGTACCTGTATTAAACGGAAACTTCCTGCAACGGAAAAAATTTCGGCCCCTTTCAGTTCCAGTACGGAGAGGTTTTACTGCATTAGGTCAGCTCTTCTGACGATTCTCCTTTTTGAGATTTAGCAGTGTTACCATCATCTATGTAATACAGCGTCGATGGGAGATGAGTAAACATTAGCACGTAGCATAAGTGGAAGCATTCTGAGAGGAGAGAAGCGAAGTTCTCGGACAGAAACCTATCCGAGTGTCACTTTTTCCACCACAAATCCCACACGGAAACCAAGGTCTCGAACTCGGTCCTCCACATTAGTGACACAACTACTAACTCAGTTACGATAAGAAATTCTAAAGTTATGTACTCAGTAATCTATTACGAATACGAGAATAGAAGGTAGTTGCCGTGGAATATTCATTTCAGTCGGCATTACCATGTAGGATTTCGCCGAAACTATTTCACCTGGATAGTGGGACTGCTTAGATCAAATTAATATTGTACCCAATTTAGTATCAAGTTATTATAGTTACAAATGTAGCTGTCTTTGAAGAACTTCTGAGTTATTGTGGCTAAATGTTCTTGATGAAATGAGCCGTAAAAATTTCCAATTATAATTTCAACTGGACTTATATCTTATTCTGGTCATTATAAATCTATATCACAGATAGTAACAGGAAGTCTAAGGAGTTAATGAAAGAGGATTTTAACAATAACACAGACCGTGAATTATCTGTTTCTAGAATACAAGGCGAAAGTAATGACGTTTCGAACGAAGTGTGCCCCCTTTTACGTCTATTTTACAGTCTCGTTTGATTACGTACAGAATTTTTTAGTGTCACTTGGTTTCAGCAAAGCAGACCATTGCTCTAAACCTTGAAGACCCACATAATTCAGTGTTTATAACCGACGTACAGTATTACCGTTAACACTCGCGTGAGGCCTGTAAACTGTTAATCTTGGATGAGATTAAAGGTGCGGTCCACACGTGATCTGGTTACCTTCCCCGACAAGCAGCTTTGCACTGTTCTGGCTGAGGCTTTCATTTGCTCTCTAGTCATAACTTTTCTGTAACATCTTTAAAACATTGGAGTTCTTCTGGAAATTAAATTTTTGAAATATACTAATTGGGGCATTTGATGTTTGATAAAAAAATACGTATTGAAAGCTGAAGTACTATATATACACAGCAATCCCTCACTTTTGGCGCGTCCGGACTTCGCGATTTCACATATTCGCGGGGTCGCTGCAGGAATAAGAATGTCATTCGAGCCTTTCAACGGATAGAAGCATCAAAATTGTTCAAAAATTCGAAATGGTCTTCGAATCATATCATATGACTTTGAAGAATTTCAAAGGGAAAAAACAGGAGCTCCCTAATACATTGTTCCCGCAAAGAACAGAACTAAAAACATATTGAAATACTTTCTTGGGGCTGGCGGTCAATTATTCGTGGATTTTCACTTCTCGCAGGGCCCTGGAGCCCAACCCCCACGAAAGGAGAGGGACGACTGTATAACGACTACTATTTACAAATGTAACACGGATTTATGAGAGTGAAGCCACAAGGTTTGGGTTTTAATTTGTACAAATTTCCCATTTCTTGCGTCGTATGTAAATTATATAAAATATTCCTGATCTTAAGATGAATTTAAGTAAAGTCTGTATATTGAAAGACGGCGTCTGTGTCTGCTTGTGGCGGCCATAACTCATAAGAAAATGAAGACAGAAGATTGAAATTTTACACGTACTTCGGGGTGATTATTGGATACGCTTTCCCAAACACGTGTAAAAAAATCGCGGCATCATACTTCGGTAGACATTACAGACTCTTACTTTGCCGATAACATGCATATCAAGCTGCCTATTCTGAGTCAAGGCCATTATACGTGGTTGAAGTATGGGGAATATGGGGGGATAGGAAATCATTGACGGAATTCAGGGGAGATTTAGTAGGAAAGCCCTAAGATGTCAAGGAGCATGGCAAACTGAGCAGCAGAAAGGGAACTCCATAGAGAACGTAGCAGACGCAAGGTGCTTTGTAGTGTAGCAAAATTCTGATATAGGATTCTTTTGATCGAAAGCGATGAATTTTTAGAATGCTGCTATGGCTGCCAGGCAGGAAATCCGAAATGGGAGGTTGGGTAATAAATCTAACAGATGAATATATATATATATATAAATATATATATATGCTTACGCAGTGAGGGCAAGGATTTAAAAGATATACGTCAAATAAAAAGAACAAGGTGTGATGACATTTAAAGATAATCAAATAAAGAAAAAGTGACCGAAAATAAATCTCTAGTCTCATACTGGAATGTGAAACAAGACTGGGGAAGAGAATAGCAAACTCTAGTTTATACACCCCATTGTGATCTCATATTTTAAAACACAATAATATACAGCCCGTCGGTTACAACTCAAATCTTTTTGTTAATTGTTATTTCGTGCAACATGGTGTACTAAAACGATTGACAATAAAAACGGAGTTCTGAACGACCGTCTCTATATTATTTTAGTTCACTGGGAGAACAAGGAGAGGAAAAAAGTTGCCCCTTACTTAATGAATAGGAGGATGAAATAAATATACTTCTGAAATATAAAGAGACAAAGAGAGGTACAGAAGAATTTTTGAATGATAAATGGCTATGCTTAAATGAAGAAAAATCACACGAGAAAATAATTTTTACCACGATTACAGAATTGAAATTTTTGTTAAATGTACATTCAAATTAAATGTATGTGGGAAAACTAAGTGGGAAAAAAGCTGCAAGGTTTAAATGAAGTGAGGCGCGAAGTGTTATAAACAGAATTGGTTTTTTTGTATAGAATAATATGAATGGGATTAGACGGTTTACAAACATAATAGGCAGTGCAGATAAACTTTAGTCATTATTATTGAACACAACACAGTGGATGTGCAAGTGCAAAAGCCTGTTGTTACCAGTCACACCCACAGACGCGTATTTGAAACGTAAATAATAAATCTGATTTGAAATATTAAGCTGTATTTTTAGAACGTTTCAAATTCATGGCGTGAATATTGAGTGAAATTGTGGTTTCACGTTATCCCTACAGAGATATAATATGTAGGAATGCTTCAATTGATGTGAACTCTGTGGACATCACAGCTATGGGCAGGAAATGTCAAAAATTCTAGTTGACACTTCAAAGTGTTTTATATTAATCCTTAACATATTTCTTCGTTGTATGGCCTGTGAGTCCTTCAAAAGCACAAAGTCTTTGGCAACTGACTCTATAGAGCACAGTCAAGCTTGAAATATCAAAGATTGCTTAGATGGACAAGAAATTTCCGTCCACTTATGCAAACCGAAGATCCATTACCGTGTGTAAAAGAACATGCAACTGGTCCATTTTCCGTTCTTCTTAGAACACTACGCATATTAAAACACAGATGTCACTACTTGTATCGCCCGCTGTTAATACTGAAAATTCCGCACGTTGCCCATACCGTGTCCTTATGCCTTTCTTGAAAAGGAGCGATTATTTCCCTAACATCAATAACCGGTTTGTTCTATACTTTATTTAGATAAATGTCAAAGAGTTAAATAAAAAATAAACATGTATATACTTTATTTTGTATTTTATACTGGAATAAACTTTGCCTCTTCTGCCCAGGGCAGAACACAGCCTAAAACTAATCCAAGCACAGGTTGCTGACGAAAATATCACACGTAAGAAAAGAGAAGGAAAAGCAGACTGGCGATACTACGTAACCAGAAGCTTTACAATTTGTAGCACTTTTCTCTAAGGCTATTCGGGCACTTTAACCAAAGAGGACAAGAACGGCTAGGAATTTAACAATCTCTGTGAAAAGACGAGAAATACAAAACTGGTTAGAAAAATTAAATTCGAGAAAATATTTTAATAACCTAGACATGGATAGAAAGATAATCTAAGCATGCTGTAGAAATACTGTGTGAACTTTATTAATCTCTTTAGCTATAATATTCAACCTCGAGATTTTTATTTTAAACAAGCCGAAAAAATTTATTTAATTGAAATGGGGCAATTCCTTCACGCTGAATATCTAGAAGAGTTTCAAGACAGACGCTCTGCCATGGATTTACAGCCTACATTTTAACACACTTCCAACCATAATGAGTCCTCTGAATGTCAGACATCTTAACACATAATGATTCTCCCCTGTGGGATGTGGCGCCTTTTAGTGTGCTGAGGTTTCAGAAAAGCAGTTACCGAAGCCACCAAGGTAGTCTATTTTTCCTACTCTATACTCGCAAGATGAATGTGTCGGCCGCGCTGGCCCAGCCAGTACACCGACTCGCTACGGACTGGGCGACCCCGACGAACATCCTGCCTCCTGTATAATCAGTAGCGCATCTTTCTCGGGGGTAAACTGGCCGGGGCGTGGTGCTGACCACACACTTTTTTCCAGTGCCGGGGTGCAAATGGGTTGGTGCTGTACCACCGTCTCCCCTCTGTGCCTGCACAGGTATGTCACTGTGTGACCTTTTTATGTGACGAAGGTAGAAGATTCTTCTGAAACATTTGTACATAACTACCAAAATATACGGCGTCATATTCATGAAAAGGTAACCACTACAGGCACAACCCTGAGAAATTAGGATATGAAGTGACATCTTTCTGATCTTAAGCATGCATTTCAGAACGACAAGCAGTCTGTTGACTGCCCCTGTTATACAGCAACGCCGACGATCTACAAGTGGTGCTCAATAAGTGATATTCCGTACGTTATAAAAATTAAACTGTGAGTCATTACAACCTGAATAAGCTCACTGACACTAACGGAGTGTCATTATTTTTCAACACAAATCACAAAGGCATTCCTATATTTTCTCTACTTTCTCAGGAGTTTAACTATCGCGTCGCGGTAAAATCGGCGTTTTGCATTCGCAACTATGCACGAATAGCCACTTCCACTTCCTTATTATTGTGAAGTTGGCAACATCTGAAGTGCTGCTTCAGCAACCCAAACAAATGAAACGTCAGGAGGTGTGTTCCTTCAACACGACAATGCAAAGCCACACAGCGCCCGTCTGGCACAGTCATCTGTGCAGCCCTTGCACTGTAAATTTCAGCTCCACCCACGCTATTGTTTGGCAGCTAAAGCAACATCTGGCAAGTCACCGATGCCACAGTACTGATGAGAATAGAGTATTCGTGAATGGTTTCAAATGCAAGAGTCTGATTTCTCTCACGATGGAATAGTAAAATTAGTGCCACGTGGGGGGGGGGGGGGGCTTACTTGTAAAGGCACTGGAAAGTTTACGTCTTGAACATCGTTCGTATAATCGGTTAAACATGACACTGTCAAGAAAATCTGATTTAATGGCGCAAATATTATTCTAGTGTTTTGCATTTTTACATTCTACTCACAAAAGGATTTAACGATATTCACAATAGCAATTTGACAGATAACCGGACACAGATCTAAGCGGAATCATAAAGTTACTTGAGTGAGATTTAACACTTGCTCATGTCTCGGTAACAGGTGTGTAGGAAGGACACCCTAGCCTAAACACCACAAAGTTTGACAAACGGCGATATTTTGGCACTGACCTCCATAAAACACCTGCTTGTCTAGAAAAGGAATTTTCACTTACGAGAGTTTCCGGCCATATATATGTTTAGACAGTTATAAATTTTGTTAGGGGGCTAGTGGGGAGCCAATTGAAATTGAGGTTTTGAAATTTTAGGTTCGGCACATGGGGATAAAAGAAGTTGTCGATTATTAGCCTATAGAAATTGCTAGCGTGGGAGCGAATGAGGCAGAGCGGTAAAAGACAGTTAACGAATAAGACGGAAGAGACAGGCTCGTGAGAATTCCGACGAAGTTAACGCGTTTTCTTTCATTGATTTTGGCTTATCAACCTACAAACTATTACCCAAAAGTTTTAAGTTCCGACAGTGAATTTTGTATTGATTGTAGCGCAGTGCTGATGAACTAGTCAAGGTGACGCCGGCGAAATAATATTGTATCACCGGGCTTTTGTGATTAATAATAATAATTTGTGAAACTTGTTTTGAAAGACTTGCTGTGCGAGCGTGCGCCGTTGCTTAACCTAATATCCTGCAGATTCCCTTGCAGACACCACACGACACATTCCCTCATACTTTTTTGCCGCGAAAGATCACCTAGCTATCGTACCGAACGTGCGTGATCCACACTTCCAAACTTGCTGGCACCCAACCAGTAGCGAAGGAGGATTAGCCAAGACCATCCGGGCACGCACTGCTTTGGTGCATTAAGGCGTGATGCGACTAGAACTCGTCACCCGTCAGCGTTCGGTTGCAATTCCTGCTTCGTGTTCAACAGGTCTCTGATTTTTTTCTCTACCAGACTATAACTGACATAGCTGATATTTATCTACGCAGTTGGAAACTGCATAGATAAATAGGGTACTTCCTCAGCATACAGAGATTACAGTCTTTGGGCTGTGACGCCGTGTACTATGTCCATAAGTACCAATGTTGCGGAAAGACTTCTTGTATTACAACTCTGTCCTAAAGACGTAGGCAGCAGACTCCTTCAGTTCTACCAGAGTACGAGGTGTCACACCCCAGTACGCGATAACCTCTATAATCACTCCCGCGAGAAACTTAAATGCCTTAGGATAAGCTGCGAGAAAGTTAAAAGCCTTAGGATTTGCCATGAAGACGTCAAATGCTTAGAATAAGCTGCGACAAAATTAAATGTCTTAGAATAAGCTGCGAGAAAATAAAATGCCTTAGGATAAGCCGTGAGGATCTTAAATGCTTAGGATAAGCTGCGAGAAATTTAAATGCCTTAGGATAACCCACGAGAACTTTAAATATCATAGGATAAGCCACCAAAACTTTACACGCCTCAGCATAAAACGTGAAAACATTAAATGCCTTAGGATAAGCCATGATATCATTCTTCCATGCCATTTCCGATCCATTATTTGCAGTCATCCAAGTTGACGCTATAGCAAGGCCCAACCCATAAACTGAAAGGCGCCAGTAAACAAAGAAACAAATTTTAAAATGCCTTACTCTGAACATTTTAATCAACTTTTCTTCTTCTAGTAAAGCAAATAAATGCACATACAACGTACACAATAGCATAGTCGTTCATCACTGCAACATGTTTCGGCACTACTGTGCCATCCTCAGGGAGTTCTTACACAAAGTTTTGAAACTAGCTAAAATGTGATACATCATATTCGTATTATTTGTATACATAGCATTCTGCAGTTAAGTTCAATTTGCAGGGTGGCAACATACACACACTGCAGTACATTACAGAAATACTGTGTCCACTGCACTATTTTGAGAGTATCAAACATGTCAAAATATAAAATTTGGTGAAGACTCTACTTTCTTGATACTCCTTTGTGTACACAAACATGTATCGTTGTATTCGATCCATTGTAGATCATGTCCCTATATGACTAGCCGTGTGGTACGTGCAAGAGCTGCAAAGCCTAGCTTCTTCATTACTTTCAAAAACATACCATGCGTTATGAATGGTGTTCTTTCAAGCGTTGACGGGTTTGGCTTTATTACAGTTTCAGGGAATTTATAATGGTTTCGTGTAGTCCGCCTCAGGACACATCCCACACAAGGTTTTGCACTGCTAGCCCTACGTGTGCACCCTCACGTGAACCGTATCATCATGTTGTGAATTGCGTTACAATACCGGAAGGCAAATTCATATGAACAGCTATCTGCATAGGGCTAGGCACCACATGTGATAGAAGCACTGGTGATCAGACGATGCCAGCGGAATGCGCAGAACAGTGATTGATTCGTACGTAACATAACTATGCTCGTTTAACTATACAGCTTACGTCAGATGAATAACGGTGAATGGTGAGATACGTAGACAGCCCACCGCAGCAGTTCAGAGAATGTGTCATTAGGGGCTGCGGAACGCAGCACGAATCAGCAGCACATCGACGGCATTCAAACAGCTGACTTCACCACAGAAATCTAGCGTGTCGCCACCAAACAATTATTTTGGTGGGTTTGGAATTTATTGAAACTTGTTTTATTTAATGACGCTGTTTCAACTATAGACTTAGACGTTATCTAACGTCGCATATGACGACACTGGCGTAATAGTAATCAGGTAAGTATTTGGCAGGGTAGCGGGGATGAGCTGCATGTGAATATTACGTTAAACCCTTCTTGTGGCGGGGTAGTAGCTAAAATGTTTAGACTATTTCAGCACACTAGACCATAAAATGGTATACAGTTCATCGCTGTAGGCTTATATTAACAACATAACTTCAGATTATACTGTGGTAGGTTTGGAAGGTGACGATATTGGCTTGTTTTTGAAGTACATATCTCAGTCGCTAACAATAACTAGTGTGTATGGGGTCAAAAATTTACAGTCTCAGATCACAGCCTATTACGCGGCATTTCCATGGACTTTTTCCATCGTCCAAAGAATAAAATATCTAGAATGAAAATTACGACATTTCGAAAGCCGGTTCTGCTTCCGTCCTCAGGTGATTGATAGAGGCTAGCTCTGTTTAAAGGACCCAACAGAGTACGTGTTCCTCCCTTCCCCCTCTACTCACCTGAGGACGGAAGCAGAACCAGCTTCCGAAACGTCGTAATTTTAGTTCTAGTTCTTTTATTCTTCGGACGATGAAAAAAGTTAAAAAACCCATTACTTTACAAAATTAATCTCGTTGTAAACATTTTTGAGTAAGACCTGTTTAAGCTACATCACTACATGTAACCAAATTCGGTGAATCGCTTTACCTTACATGATAAATCGTGTCACTGTCTTAACCGTACTTTTTTGTTAGATTCATATTACGTATTAGCAAGAGAGTTCAGAAATTTACAAATATCGTGTTTAGTTTTATTACACTGAGGTTCGTGTTAGCGCTTCTTATGCAAATAAATGCATCGTTGGCATCTGTGCTTACACATCGCTCATGGTGTCATTCCTTTGTTTCCCTTAACATTACAAGATTTTATCCACGTTTTATGAAAAATGGTCTCAGCATTTTACGTTGCAGAATAAACACAACATTCCATATCCTTCACATTCACAGTACTCTCGGCCATGTATTTTCAGTCATGCCGATTTCAAAAATTTCTGCAAGCTTATGGTTCACTTATTCTGTTACCCACTTATGATCATTATTTTATTCGACAACTATCGATTTACACTTCCTGTCAGCTCGTTTATCGAGTTAATAGTGCACTCTTTCGAATGACAACAGGCGAGGCGGATGAGTGCTGGGTATAACAAATTATATTTGTGACAAAAACAAGGATTCAGCGCATTAAATACGCATAATGCGGATGGCGCTACCGGCCCGCACGTCATCAGTAATGGACAATGTTTTGTCCCATGATATTTAGCAAGGCATAGTGGATTTAAAGTCGAGTAAATCCTCTGCTCACATAGACAGCCGCAAAACCAAAAAGTAGTTATAAACATTTTTAAATCGACTTTGCATCTGACGTGGGAGCAAAGCCCTAACATAGCACTACCTCATTACCATATTTAAATTTACAACAATGAATATGCATGAAAAACAGTAGCAGACAAATCGGTGGTAATGGAATTTAAACACTGACTTTATGTTGGCGCGCGTGCATGCGTTTGTTTCTCGGGTGACAAAGAAACCTCATTCATGTGGAGAAATTTTGCCAACACAAGCAACTATTCAGTCATGTCGGCGTTGTGGTATGTGCATGATAAAATCCGCCTCTATTGGTCGACAGACACAATGGGAAGGTCACAACACTATAGCAGGACTTCATGAAAGTTACCATGGTTACACATGGATGTAGGTAGAACTCAATTTCCTCTTTGTTTACGTAATTAGACAAATGGAAACAGAAACGCAAATATAAGTAAATACCACGTCTCCAAATGCATAATGAATAGATCTGCCGACAAGTAAAATCACATTTCGAACTAAATTCATAAATACATATAAACGTTAAAACACGAAAATGAAATCAGAAATATGACCTAAGGAGAAATACAACACGAGGGCTTCTCTTGCTTGTGTAAGTCGATTGCAAAAATATTAATGAAATTAATTTATTGGCATGCTTTCCAACAGCCCGTCTACTACTACTACTGCTACTACTACTACTACTACTACTACTAATACCACCACCACCACCACCACCACCAGAAGGACCACAGCCGCCGCCACCACCACCAGCAGCAGCAGAACCACCACCATTATCACTGCTACTGCTACTGCTACTGCTACCACCACCACCACCACCACCACCACCACCACCACCACCACTACTACTACTACTACTACTACTACTACTACTACTACTACTACTACTACTACTAGACTTTTGTTCTCAAAGGCATATCAAGATGTCGCCGTTGCCACTGAGGTTATGGCAACATAAGGCAGAATGCAGGATTTATTAGCCCGCATATTCAATATTCCTTGCTTGTTCTGCTTTAGTTACGACATATAGTTTAAATCTGCACTTAACTCATGCGCTGATGCACGTGATAAATATATACGACAAATCGTTTAGAACACATCTCGCTTACAGCATCCCGCCAATTCTCTCTATTCGCAATTGTTTGAAGGTTGGTATCAGTGAAATAAACCAGCTTAGGGGCGTAACTGCATTTTTTCTTGTAATTTCGAAATTTCTTGATCTCTTTTGTTGAAATTCATTACAGAAGAGTCACAAATAATTCCAGCGAGTAATTACAAGTTTCGTGAAAGTTGAAAATCGGCCCAGTGGACGCCACGTTTTACGTGTGCGCGTAAATGAATTTCTATTCGTCCTTACCTCACTTAGGTGAAATTCTGCATAACAGATCTACACACAAGTTGCTGAGGTTCATCAGTTTCGTGAAAAGGGGCGCAGGGAAGGTCGTAATTTTCCTGTGGGCGTGAAAATTCACATGTAACTTAAAAAATGTTTTAAAAAACTGAAAGTAAAACACGTCGTGGTAACCGCTGTGCATAACATCAAGGAGTACACCATTTGCAAACCTGTTACTGGCCTATAGGAAGATTCTTTCTTATTCTTCATGTTATTTGTACGTTCCTCCAACAAGCTCAAATCATTAAATCACACTTGATTTACGCCATTCCGTTACAGGACAGCCTCACTCTTTGGAATTTAACTGATGGCATACTCTTACAATAACATTAAAAATCAGTGAGAATAAAGCATTCTGTTCTTCGATTATGCGTTTGAAACACGTAACTCGTACTACAGTTGTAGATTCGTGGCAAACACCAAGCAATATAGGGCATTTCATTCTGATCAAGTGTCTAGAGACTGACGTCTACGGGTTAATAATATCTGACTATATTGCTACATAGATTTAACGACTCTGAAAATTCTAATTCTATAAAGTACTCCAAACGTTCTGAATGTAACAATTTGAAGTGCACTTCAAGAACTTCAGAGAGCTCAAGATGACTTCGTGAGTAAGTGGCAGGGACTCATGATGACGCCACTTCCTCTGACCTTTCTGCAAACACATAATTGAGACCCCTCAGAACACTGTTTTACATATTCAGGCAGCAGTTTTGAGCTGAGTGAAGCCTAACACTCCTTTTGTAACACAGCAAACAATCTCCCTCGGTCTACTTTTCTAAAAGACAGTTATAAGGAGAAAGAAAGAGACAATAAAAGACAAATACGGGTCATAAATTGTGCTACGTAAGTAACACAATCTAGTAACACAACCATTTATTACATATATTTAATACCAACTAATTGCACTGGTTGACATCTATGTTACGTAGGGCAATTAGTTGGCAATAAATGTACGTATTACATGTCTATTGCACGGAAATATATATCAACAGTCAGGCACGTTATGTCATACCATAAAAGCACAGCACAGCTACATAAAAAAGCATGATGCATACGCTCCAATTTGTTTCGCCTTTTGAAGCTTGGTCGTTATTTTCTGTACCTAAGGGCTTAACATTCAGAAAGTCTACGTCTTGCCCACGGAGTGCAATTATGTTTTTTATATTACGCTCAGAGCAAGAGCGATAACTTCGCTACACATTCTTAAATGATTAATATTTATAGCTTAGGCAGTGTTTTCTGCGCAGTACGAATTGAAGCTTTGCAAATTCACATAATTTGGGTCAAACACTTTCTTCAAAGGGTTAATCATAGCGAACCAAGTTTTAATACAGCTAGGCTGTAAAACATTTTCAGTTATTATGTTACATAAATATATATTTATGAGCGTGTAGACTCATAAATTCAGATGGGAATCAGTTTCTTTCAATCATCATTAGAAATAAAGGCCAATGTAGAGTGTAGAATTTCGTAAAATATGCAAAACGTAATAATTCTGGGACATTCAATCACTTCCCTTTAATTACTTCTACAATCGTATCATTAAGGGAAAAGATGTTGAATATAAATTGAATGTGACTTCTTTATCTGCAAAATTTCGTATTCTGTAATTTTCCCTTCAAAATAAAATTTAGTAAATTGCCTGCGTTCGGAGTGCGCTCACAAATACATGTAGAACCCCACATAAATGCGTATTTGTCGTACAATTGTATCTCACATCGGAATGTTTGGACAGCTATACAGAATTCTCCAATGCAGACTTAATTAAAATAAGGACAGACGTTCGTATGGATTTTAAGAGGCAATAGGTATACGAACGGGACTAAAGGTAATAAGGAGAAATGAAACGACAAGAAGTATACAAAAACCAACGAAGGAAAGGCAAACAATTTAAGACACCAAGAAAAATAAGACAAAGAAATAAAAGTGCACAAAAATAAATAATTCAAAATTACAAAGCGATTTCATAAGTAAAAAAAAACGACGCAGGATACGTATCAAATACAATGTTCTGACTTCTGCTCTGAGAGAAAATTTTTATTCGCAAACGCATTTAAGTAAAATTAGTCTTACAAAAAAATAGCAGTTCCAAGCTTTAGTACTAATAGTGTCTCATCATTATTATGTTTCAACAAGGCAGTACCTAAAGGTCACTTACAGAGCAGACAGCTCCACATATTGCTGCAGTAAGTTCTAAAGGGGCTTTGCATTCAGTTATTTTTATATTGTACATAGAAGAGCTTTTACCAAAGGAAATTACATCACGACATAGTGAATATAAGGCGGAAAGGATGAAAGCCATGTGAAACATTGTTTGTGCACAAATGCGGCATAACCTGGTGCTCCATCAAGACATTACGCCGCTCTGTGGGCGAAATAACAAGAACTTGCTAACTAACTAACTAACTGCATGGAGCAGAGGCCTTCTTGGGAAGCTGACAGTTTCTCAGTTAGTCAAGAAATTCCCTGCATTTTATGGGACCCGGAGGTTCATTACCGTATTCACAAGAGCCCGCCACCTGTCCCTATCGTGAGCCAGCTCAATCCAGTCCATGCACCCCATCCCACTGCTTGAAGATCCGTTTTAATATTATCCTCCCATCTATGCCTGGGTCTCCCAAGTGGTCGCCTTCCCTCGGGTCTCCCCACCAAAATCCTGTATGCACCTCTCTTTTCCCCCCATACGTCTTACATGCCCCGCCCATCTCATTCTTTTCGATTTGATTAGCCGAATAATATCTGGTGATGAGTACAGGTCATTAAGTTCCTCGTTATGTAGTCTTCTCCACTCCCCCGTCGCCTCGTCCCTCTTAGGCCCAAATATCCTCCTCAGCACACTATTCTCGAATATCCTCAGTCTTTGTTCCTCCTTCAGTGTGAGATACCATGTTTCACACCCATACAAAACAACAGGTAAAGTTATAGTTCTGTATACCCTAATCTTTGTGTTTTTGGATAACAACCTGGAAAAAAAAATGAGTCTGCACCGAATGGCAGCAAGCATTCCCCGACTTCAATCTGCTCTAATTTCTTCACGAATCGAGTTTCGATTTGTTAGGGTTGTTCCCAAATATTTGAATTCTTCCACCCTTTCAAAGGATTTATTATCTTTATTTATGTTGTGATTGTGTCGTGCATTCTGATTTCGAGACATGACCATGTACTTAGTTTTCTCAGCATTTACTTCTAGACCAATCTCCTTACTAGCAATAATTAAATCTTCTGCATTTTTCTTTATGCTATGTACGCTTCCGCCCAATATATTAACATCATCGGCATAAACCAGAAGCTGATGTGTACCATTCAATTTCAGGCCCTCCTGGTTTGCCTGAACCCTCCTAATGGCATATTCTAAAGCAAAGTTGAAAAGCAATGGCGACAGAACATCTCCTTGTTTCAAACCATTCTTAATAGGAAACATGTCAGACAGAACTTGCTAGTGCATTTAATAAACGGAAACTTCAGGAGACTTTTGCCCCTTTTCTGCACTGTTGAATGAAAGAACATGGGAGACATGACACGGTAGAATTCTCTTCCCGTCCGCAGTAAATTACTAAAGTTTCCAAAATTCTGTCTGCATGTAACAAATAAAAACAAAGTTGCAAAATACATTAACATCTTAACCCTATTATTTCGCACAAGTTTTCCGCTACCTTGTTAAATTACGCGTTTAGATAAACTCTTAACGACAGCACATATAATAATTTTGTTTTAGAACTTCTAAGGGAACATTCTACGAAGCGTTATTAAAATATTAAAATCTCATGTGCTAATGTGTGAGTATTTTGAAAAAAATTCCTAACATTTTAAGTTGCACACATTAATAGGTCTAAGCCTTCCGTATGACAAAAGACAGTAGTTTCTTCCGAATTTTAGAACTTCATTAATCATACGCAAGAAGCACGTCGTTCAGACGCACTGTCGTGTCTTCTCTTTACTTTTCACAAACTTTCGTTCTTTAATGAAAAGAGTGCGCCGTTGTGATACTGTCTGTGTGCACTACTGGTGGGTTTTTAATTATGTGTCCGAATTTCATGACACTTGTTATGGAAGCCCACATTTTCACTCCAACCTCACATATTGCTTTTAATTTTATACACTCAGCGCTACAAAAGTGGTACCATGGAAACTTCTGCGGTAGAAGCAACACTAAATTTAGAGTCTCCAAATGATGTACGCTAATAAATATTCAAAACCCCTGCAAGTGTTGAGGTAGTTTCACTGTGTAATGTAAAATAATGACATCGCAAACGTGAAAATATTATTTCATCTTTCGGTTCGGTGGCGACATCCATGTCAAATTTGGTACAGAAAAAGGATATTAGCACATAAGTGCATAAAAATGTCTATACGGTAAGTAAAAAATACTATTACTCTTTTTGAGACCTAGCGCTTACTTTACGTATCACGAAGATTAACATTAAAACATTTTACGTCCTTCCCATACAGAGTATTTATGTATTTTGTAAATATTTCAGAATATGCAGCCATTATTTCCACATACAGCATTAAATTATGGGCTTTATAACTGTATGGAGAATGTTTACTGCGTGGTACGAACTGGACCTTTGAGTAAAACATTACTTTCTGTCCTTAAATTGTGAATTATTACAGACTGAACATGACAAAAGTTCAAAGCTTTGAGATTGCGACCGACAGATTTTGCATAAAAGATGTGTCTCACGTGACAAAATTTCCTGAAAAAGTGACAATGACAACGGCAAATCTGTGCCTTATGATCAAGAAAATGGTAAGCACGAAGCGCTAAGTTTTGTGTGACGTTGTGGGGATGTTAAAATCTTGAGAATCAGAATGGTGACAGTTGTACATTTTAGTAGATCGAATAAGGAACGTGAAGAAAAATTTATTGAAAACAGTTACTTGAACGGCAGTTATATAAAGATTTCTAAGGGATTTTGTTATTGGATTTAAAACTATGTCGCTTGAAACCATTTTTACTACAGGAATAAATGTAAACCTTGTTAGGTATTTACATTATTTAAAACAATATTACTGGTTGAAAGTAAATACGGGTTAACATTACACTCATGTATCTTGAGTTGGGTCATCCAGATGTGTCAATATCACTCAAATTATATAATAAAAACACAGACCGACAAAACACTGTATACATTTATGTTCGCACACCATAGCGTTATTTAAATAGTGCACTATACCACATGTTTCGGCTCAGCTGAGCCATCATCAGATACATGCACATATCAGTAAAACACAGATCGTTAGTTATATAATGTAAAAACTACTAGTGATATCTCGCTAATATATCGTTTAGCCTACTACCTGGGTATTTCACGGTTTTAAACTGTGTTTTTCATTACACTCATGTATGCCGACCCAAACACATTTTCAACTACTTCTGCTGGAAAATCATATATCTTTCCAAATAAGCAAGTCTGCTAAGATTTACTGCATCAGAATACATGTGAACGGAATAATAGCTATGACATGTACAAATTTCAGTGAAAGTTGCTGTGAGAGTTGAACCAACGTTTATCAGTATTCTTCCCCTATTTGTCAGATACCCCACAGCAACGTCTGGTACCTAGACACATTTAAATAATAATAATAATAATAATAATAATAATAATACACAAAGCGCACAAATATTAACTTCATATTCATTGACAATAATCTTATCCATTTAGTCCTATTCCTGGTCCTGTTCAAGAGGCAAGCGAATATTGATGTAAGATATTTGATACACGGAAGGCCCATACAAAAGGAATGGCACCATATTGTCTACTTCCGTTTTATTTACAGGTATTAATTTTGAAGGCATCAGTCGTAAGAAACTGAAGGACATACATGAACTGCCCTCCACGCTTTGGAAACAGCCTTCATGCCAAGATTCCAATTCACTGTATGTATCGCTGGACTTCAGTGTTACTGGGCCAGGATATCTGCTATCTGGAAATTACACGCGTCTCTCAAATTCAGCTCTGTTCTTTCAAGAGCATTGCAACTTTTCGTGACACAGTTTGCCAGGAAAGGCACCTCAGAAAAGTCTTATGACTGCAATTAAGTTCTTCATAATTTTTTTTTCTTTTCTGAAGTTCTGTTGATGATTTCAACCTAACGGTCAGCGCCATAAATAAAGCGGTGTTGACTGTTACTTTTCTAATGCCCACCTAAATCACCCGGAAAATATATGTGCCCTAGTGGTGGCATACTCTGTATCAACTTATCATAGCATTTCTGCTGACAATATAATAAAAAGCACAGTCTTTTTAAGATCCGTGTCTCGTGCAGCATATTTTTCAGTATAAGTGAGAAGATTCTTCCTACGATTTTGACACTTTTGTACAAACTTCTGCAGACAAGAAGAAATTTCATGAGATCTTCTCTTTGCCACACCCTCAGACGAGACAAACACGTGACCAATACTGCAAGCAGTAGGCCTATCATATAGTACAAACGAGGTGAAAATCCGTCGTTTCTGTTTATAACATCCTAAAGGCGCAAAAAGTTTTTTTTAGCAGGAAGAGCTTTTAAAAGTATAATGCTACTACCTGAAGAGTCGATGAAATTTCTGTGACTGCCTTTTGTAATTTACTATAGAATCAGCAACATAATCAGCTTTAGCAAGATAAACATGCAGTGCAGTCGGAAGTAATTTTGTCTGCCATTCTTCGTCATTGTGTTCGATCTGTGTCCTCTTTAAATCATATAAACTTGCATGTGGCCAGTTATGGCAGTTTAAATCCAGTGCTGTACGGGGTAAAAATATTTTTCTGTATGTATGAACTGTCATAGGAATTCTGTTATTCTAACACATTTTCTAAGTTATAAGTCTTGTAGTAGGTCTTCAGTTCCTAAGTATTTTCTTCCATCCTTCTGCCTCCAAGTATAGTGCACGTTGCACGTTTGAATATACTTAATATTTCCTCAACAAATAAGACAATTCCTTCATCAGTCTTTTTCGCCGTGTTTGGAAGGGTGAGCTCCTTACTTTATTAATGGGTTCTGTACTTTGTCTCGACGATTATGGAAGCCAGATTTTTAGGTATGCCTGTTTGCAATTCTTTACACTAATGTCACCTTCTTTTTCCGAAGAATCCTATGTGTGACGGTAATGTTTCTACGCTTCTCTGCATTTTTAGTCTATCTTCCCTTTACTTACTCGTGCTTTATTAGATTCACAAGATAAGAGTTCTGTAAGCCAAGGCCTCTAAGATAATGCACGTTTTAATGGTGGGGTTTCGTGGAAAACATAGTGTCTTACTCTTGCCAACCACTGTCAGGTGGGGTTTGCAGGTATGAGATTTCAGCCCCCTTTCCCTACCGTAATTTTATTGGGTTTTCACCCTGATGGCGCCCGTTGTTAAGTTTCGTGTGCTCTCCACCTGGGGGGGGGGGGGTGACGGTTTGGGAGAAGGGGACCCGAGCAGTATATGGGGATGACTGCTCTGGTTTTCCCCTGTTAATATTTAGTGCGCTTGTTGATGACTGTTGACACAGCGCACAAGGAATGTGCTGGTCTAGGGGTTATACGGCCGCCTTGCCCGGAGCGTACACACCGTACAAATGCTACTAACTGCTATGCTTTATTCTGTCCAGCTAACAAGACAAGATATTCAAAAGTAAATATTAATGTGACAACTGTGCTCAAAGAAGGTCTACACACTACCGATTTCAGGGCGGGCATGGGAGATATGTGCCGAATTCCATCTTTCCCCCCACCCGAAACTTACTGAATACAAATTTCCGAATCCTACCGCCATTCACTTATTGGTGATCAATTTGTCTTGCAACGCTTACCTGGGGTAAGTAAGCACGTCTCTCTTGCCTCTGCCGATCTCTTTATTCAACCACCACCCACAACGACTGCAAACAGAATAATGTCCATTCTAAAGACTCTATCCCTACTTCGGCTATACAGACTTCCGATCAGCAACAAGGTGCAAATTCATTTCCCTTCTGCCATGCACTAAATCAGCAGTGGTTAAGCATTGCATACAAAAAAGAAAGGAACAGAGTAAAGCAATGTCTACACTACAACGTTCAGAAACTTTGAAAAATAAAAAGGCATCATCTGTATATCAGAATTTTTAGGTTTTCGCAGCCATGTGGATAAAGTATCCGTTCTTCTGGAAGCCGAGTTACTGGGTAAATAGTCCCCGACATTTCGATACAATTCAGTGGCTTCACTTTTAATTGTGAAAATACTTCGAAGATTGAACATAAAACCAGTCCGGCATTTCGAACCTTCGGGGACAAATTACCCAGTGACGCGGCTTCATATCACAAAACAACGGACACGCCATCATCAGTATGATTTATATTCGTTTCTATACTCGTAGCGGCCAATCTATCTCAAAGCTCAACGAATTGCCTCTTGAAAGAAAAGTCCGTTCACAATAACACGGAAGACCAGAGAGCGAGGCTGACATCTCATTTTCCCTGCGTTGAAATGTATGACTCTGTACGATCTCGTTTGCTCTTTGTCTGGATTATTTTCCGTTTATCATAATGAGTTTTGTGTTTTCCTTTTCCCGGTGACATTACAGGAAATGTTACAGATGTGTTACCGAATATAAGTACATCACATAAAGACCACTGCCTCATCACACCAGGACGTCAGTAGAAAAAAATCAAATGTATAGGGCAATTATCTGCATGCGTCTTATTTTGAAATTAAATTTATTATTAATGGCAATTATTCCTAAATTTATGTTACAGTTTAATATACAACATTTTATATCAAGTATAAAGCCTCTCGTAAGCTAGGTTATGGAAATACTTCACATTCACAGAAGAAAATGATGTTTTACAGTCATGATAATTTGTGATATAAATACAGCGCCTTCTTTCTTCCCCCGCTCTTCCTTACTGCATCAAAAGCAGCCATTTCAGCCTAATCACACTAACTCTTCCTACCTGTAGCCAAACTTAAACGACTGTACGACACCATTATTTTGCCCCAAGAAAAAAACTTGTAAGCAACGTCTGATATTTTTTAAATGGCCCAAAGAGGGTTGCTACGGGCAGAGAGAAGGCATGCAGAATGCACTGCTAATTCAAAGCTCCTTAAAGCGCTTACCACTATTTTACCTAAAGGGTAGAACTGGGAATGCGCTAAATTGAAGGCAATTGGTAGAGTATAAATCATGTTTGCTTTTGCATTACAGAAAATTTTTTGTTCAGGATTGCAAACCACTGAAATTGGAAAGTATAGGCATGCCCCTTGTTTCCGTTTTTGAGAAACATGCAAATGAGAAAGAAAGAAAGAAAGAAAGAAAGAAAGAAAGAAAGAAAGAAAGAAACCAGCAAACAAATAAAAGTCTCTCAACGATACAAATAATACTTTTTTCAGTACTGTATTCTACAGCACCATGGAACTATACTTGCTAATAACAAACAGCCTACTTCTTTATGTAAGAACCAACACAGAACTGGTTAGACCGCATCTGTGATAACAGGTTACAGCAGTCGTAATCAAACTGAATTCCGAAGAACTGTGGGATTCTGCGGGCGACTTTCAGGGGTTCTTCGAGAACTTTCCCTCTGTCATGACTTCACTAAATACAAATTTGATAACCTTTCATTCCATTTTTAATTTCCTTCCCATCCTTTCGCAAAACTGGTAATGGTTTTACTTTCACTGCGTATCGCCAGTCACAAAGTTTTGTTGTTCATACGTGCGCGTAAACTTGTTATTTTTCAGAGAAATATTTGTAGCTTAAGAAGCTCACATGCTTATGTCAGAAGGCTTCTGCAAATATTTAGATTTAATCACAAGGGTTCCATACATATTAGGATTTTGAAGACAACTGCACTAGGCTAAAAACTGTCAAGCTGTCTACTGTTTTAGGTAGGCAAGTGGCATCGACATATTGAGAAATTCTAGCAATTACTATGAATTATTACTGAACACGGATAAAAAGTATAGAAAGAAGGAAAGAAAAGAGAAATAAAAGGTAAAGCAATCCCTGTACAGGCCTGGATAGGACCTGAGGGTTCCAGGAGGGTAAGGCTACCAGATTTCAGGACAGTCGGCACATGAAGGTGGTAAGGTCGTTAGCCCTATGCACCGGCCGTCTTTTACCCCAGGAAATACTTCAGGTACTCATCTACGTTAGAGGCTGAGTCGACCACAGGGTCATATTGCGGCCGGAAGGAATATGTCAATACAAAATTCCAATTACACCATCGGGAATCGAACCCGCGCCCTTCCGGCATGTAGCGGAGTGCCTCAACCAACTGCCCCATCGCGTGTCCCCCAAAGAACATAGAAACAAAGAAGTGAAAGAGGCAAAGAACAAAATAGAAAGGCATCAGTATGTTTCGTGTTTGTATGGAAGGTTACTGGTTTTCAGAACCGATATTTCAATGATTTCCTGCACTGTGTATTTAGAGTGCCGTACACGGTACTTCCCCTAGCATTCGTGACCATTCTAGCCGCTTTACACGGCCGCTCCCGGCTGACATTGATGAAATGGAATCACTATCGACCCGCCAAAACATGACAATCACAGGACACGAGGCTTTGTGGTATTCAAGGCATAATGTACAGGGACTCAATATATCTCCACTCTTATCATCATGTCATCTTTCTGTACTTAAGGCACAAACAACCCTCATTCCAATCCTTCTTCCAAAGTCCTGGTATGAGCTCAAAACGCACCTTACAAGCTGGTTCAAGCCACTGTTCTGTCTGTCCATCAGTCGATTCATTCCGAAACATTGTAACTCAGTACTGGGAAGTACTTGTTGAAATTAAACGGGAACATTTTTTCTGTCTTTTCATCCTTCAGCTTGCGTTCCTTTCGCTTATAACGTCGTTCTTTAATGAAGTGAACACAGTTGTGTCTTTATCCTTCAGATGGCATAACAATCGAGCACAGTGCTGCCATCTTTGCCAATGTGGGAAAATTAAATGTAACCATGAAAAAATTGCCTGTCAGAAAGCATGGCCTGTAATATAAGCTTACATTCGTCCGCAAACTTATGACAATATAAGAATTCCAGGCTGGCATAGAGAAATTTCAGTCTGATTTTATTTGTGAAGTACCCTTTTCAAATCTAGACTAGGACACATGTTATCTTGACACAGGTTCTTCGCACTTTCATCCAAATACTGTACATTCATGAGAACAGAAAATAAAATAGAATTCGGAAAAAGCTTTTTATCATTCAATTCGAAATTATTTTTCTCCTGTCTTCTATCTAAAAATATAACGATTAAAATAAAAAGGAATAATTTTCCCCCGCTCTGGCCTACACGCAACTTTATCAAGAACAGAGACGGGTTGCGTTGTTTACCTTTAGTACAAATACATATAATGCATATTTTTAACAACCCTGTAACTTACAATAAAAAGCTCAATATAAAACACAGATCCAAATAGAGAATCAAAGTCCGGACAGAAGCCGGTATATGAAAGTGTAATAACGTTTTTTTGTTTCCGTTTCATCTCACGGTTCAAACGCAGTTCTGCTCAGTATCCTAATTCCCGTTGTGACACGATAAAGCTCCAAGCCAACTTAATACTATAACTAAAGCAACGCACGTGCAGTCATCTGAGTTTCTCACGTTAGCGTCACGGCCTTGGAAGGGAAGGCATCTGAAAAAAAAAATACGGGAAAAACTAAACACAAACTCCTTCGAGAAGATTCTTTCCTGAGAATCTGACAGAAAATTACGCAATCAATCAGGGAATTAACTGAAGATGATGATCTTCTGGCACGTGACATCACGTGATCTTCTGGCACGTGACATCACGTGATCTTCTGGTATGTGACATCACGTGATCTTCTGGCATGTGACATCACGTGATCTTCTGGCACGTGACATTACGTGATCTTCTGGCATGTGACATCACGTGATCTTCATATTTATAGCCATGAAAATAACAAGTCTCATATTAAAATTTACGCCTTTATAAAATGAACTGTTCTTGTTACAATACAAGCTGGCAAAGCATTCTTAAGTGACTTAAATTACATACAAGCGTTTCATGAATCGCTTAGAGTAACCCTTACATAAGAGCCGCATATATATACACACACAAACGCACACAAACACACATACACAAACACACACAAACACAAGAATGAAGAACAAGCCGTGCTGTGTCTTTACATGCCCACAGCAAGCTACGTGCAGACGATGTACGGTACAGTTCGCAACATAACATGCCACGAAGACACAAATGGGGGTAGGGGTATTGTTACACCCTTTCTTCAACCTCGGCACTCGATGGTGGTGGCAGATCAAAAACGCCTCGGCCGCTTTACCCCCAGGAAAAGCCCCAGTACCCCCCGCACAGGATGCTGGTTGGGCTACGGCTTAAGGAAAGTCTCGCCTGCACCGAGTTTCAAACCTGGATCGTCCAGCCCGTAACGAGTCGCTCTACGCGCCGGTATTCTTCCTCATACGCAGTTTCACTTACACGCGGACAGCTAACTGAGACACGACTGCAGGTTTCCGTTGCTATGTACATGAAGTGTGCGCTCTTCTGGGACATTACGCAGCGTGGAGTAGTCATTCTGTACCGACGTTTCGGGACAACCTACGGGTCCCACCTTCTACAGTCATGAAGTCCCAGCAGAAAAGGAGACTTCCTGACCATAAAGACCGTAATGAGACTTTGTGTCTTATAAGATGCTTGACATTTTTCGACTAGGTAAGACAATATTAGCTTCTCTGGAAGAACTCTGATCCCTGCAGTTAGTTAATTAGTTAGTGGAAGAGTTACGCTCGAGATGGACTACAACGACTCCATGTCTACATGCAGAACGTCTATTATTTTCGTCCAATTTTATCCAAAACTGCAACCGGTCGAGGAGTTTAAATTAAATTTCCCAACCTTAAACTCCATAAAGACACTCTCAGCAGTTTTAAACGGTTTTTTTCGTAAAAACACGGCAAGACGGAGAGATATTTACAGGGGCGCTTTGGAGTGGGGTAGGGGAGGTGCACATATGTGGGCAAATTATTCGTGATATTCGAAATATTGAAATTGTAATAACAGAGAATTAGAAACACCTTTAAAGGTTAACTGTGAATAAGAGGAAAGTGTACGGGATTAGTTGACAATACCCTTTAATTAATTCGACCGAAATTCGATAAGAAAACTTATCATTTATTTCAAGCCCTACTCTTCCTTTCTCCTTGGTCGAATGTGATCGTCGCATACCGAGACATTTCTACAACCAAAAATAATCCAAGTACCTATTACAGTCTATTAACAATTCTTTTTAATTAGTCGGTACTGAATGTCTCTTGTTGGCACACCCAAATTCCTGAAACCGGAACCTGAGGTTCTCCTCTCTTTGGCTGGTTCCCGATTAGACTGGCTCCAGGTTTTCATGCTCCCGGATGGGGACCAGCAGCTGTACTTGCCATATGCCCACCTGCCCTCCCGCTGAACATTTGGGTGCTGCATTTTGCATAATGATAAGCTGCTGAAATTATGCACCCACGTCCCCCGGTCCCCTCCGTCCACAAAGTTTTGCATTTCCCGAACATAATCTTCTCCATGAAGCCATGTAATAACTTATCTTTTATATCACAGCTGATTCATCATTAATAGAATTATATACAGTCAGTCGAAAATTACACGTTTTGGTATATATTTTAATTCATCAGAGAGGAAATCAGTCCCGACCAACACTTTTTCTTTGCTTTGTTAAAAATTACTGAGCATTAGTAATTTTTAATAAAGCAAAGAAAAAGTGTTGGTCGGGACTGATTTCCTCTCTGAAGAATTAAAATATACACCTTGTATACATACACCAACTGGGATGTGCAACATCAAAACGCGTTTTGGTTCTTTCGGTCAAGGTGGGCATAGGACACATAGCCGGCACTTTGCGTAGTTTGTAATATGTGTGGCAGTGGTTAGCATTAAATTAAACTTCGTGTTTCAGAGCATCGGTTTTCAGTCACGTATTAGGCGTTGGATACCATGTAGATAGTCCGTATAGTTTGTAACATCTCACACGGATTCAGTGCAAATAAATAGAACACCGCCGGCGCAGTACACTAGTCTATTAATACTAATCCAGCTGTGTTTTAAAGGAGAAATTATTTCACGATTTCATCGTTTAATCAGCACAGCGGGATGCAACAAGTAAAAGAAACTCTTTCTTGCCTCTTTTCCTCTCCAGCTGCCCCTCTGAATTCTTCTATAGACAACATCCAATCGTTCCATTTACTTTCCCACGTTACTTTCTCTACAGACTATTCTTTGTCACCTGCGCCAGACATCTGCTGGTCCATACGTCTTCCACTGGCTAGCTAGCAGACTCCTAATTTCCTCCTGTCCCTATACCGGAACAATACTTTTCCCCGCGAATTTCCCCCACTCAAGTCACAAAGGCCTTCAGCCTGCATGTCCAAGCCACTATGGGTTCAATCGCATACGTCCACACAGCCAAATTCCCCCTCCCTATCCACAAAAAGGATGTATTCACCTATGTAGCAGAAGTCCTCAGTATAACAAAAGTCAAAGCCTGCAGGCAAGTCCGGAAAGCCGTCATTACAAGCCAAACCCCGCTATGTTTATAAGGTTTCCGTATTACAGTATAGCAGTGTCTGTCGTGTGGAGAAATGCTTAAGTAGACAAAGCGATTGGCGCGATCTAATTTCTCCGTGGGCTTTTGGGTTGCTTTTCGTAGAGCTAACGTTTATACCCTGAAGATAAAAGCAATGCGTCGCTCCGAAACGACGGTACGTTTGTGGCAGATTACAGAATGTTACTCCCCTGAAAACGGTAATCTTCCTATCCTTTGTGGTCTATTTACGACACTCCTAGTACCTCGATATTCATAGCATCAAATTATTGGATGATTTGTGGAAAACAGCTGGAATTAAGACGTCGTAGCCTGATGGAGATATCTTCGCGGTATTTCTGTGTAGGAACTGACAAATATCACTAATAACCTTAGCCAGACTAGCAGATATCCCGGTCGAACAGGCATGTGCCGAGCGTAAATGGTACACCAACCTGCTCGGTTGCATCCAATGGATCCTTGGTGCTAAGGCTGGAGTGTGGGACTGACAACTCAACACTGTCTAGTAGGCTACTGTGGATAACAACATGCAGAAGTTAACCTCCTGTCTCCCACACGTCTGTGCGGAAGCATGAGACAAGAAGTGCCGGGAAGGATGTACCCGCGATCAATGAAGTGACAGCTTTATGGCTGTTGGAATACGTACAACTGCCATCTAGTGACATCATGAAGAACTACTTGCTCATTATCTCCTGCGCGGACGACGAAAATGTCGACAATGCAGTGTGTGATATTGTCTTGCTATGAAACACGATTTACCGCAAATTGTTCTGGAAATCAACAAAGTCACCAACTAATGCACTTTTTATTAACAACTATTACTTCCCGACATATGTTTCGGCGTCTAATGTCGCCATCATCAGGGGCACTCACTGTGAAGAACGCTGGACGTCCATATGGTTTATAACAGGAGTCTTGAGCAAGATAGTTCACATTGACACTTTCGGGAGCACTGGATCCAATAATAGCATATATATATAAACACATCACCCACACTGGATAAAGTGTTTAAAAATATGTAAAATCATGTGCACTTGTCCTTAAAGTTTGGTTAAAATCTTCCAATTGTAGACAATTTTGACATAGTCAAAGTACGTGGAATTACAATCATATTATGTCATATGGAAACATGTTGGTAGATGTTACAGATGATCAGTGACATATCCATAAACGTGTGGTTAAACGTGAGGTAGTGTCCTGCGGCACTGAGGTGTGTATGTTCAGTTGACTGTGTGTCACTGGGTCTAGTGTAGCATGTTAGACCCAGGGCTATTATTGGAACCAGTGCTCCCGAAAGTGTCAATGCGAACTGTCTCGCTCAAGACCCCTGTTATAAACCATATGGACGTCCAGCGTTCCGCACAATGAGTGCCCATGATGATGGCGACATTAGACGCCGAAACATTTGTCGGGAAATAATAGTTGTTAGTAAAAACTGCATTAGTTGGTAACTTTGTTCATATATTGAAAATGCACGGTGAAAACAATATAATGTTCTAGGAAAGTTAATTGATTAAATAATAGCAACTCACAATTACGCACCATTAATTCTAGAAACACAAGGTAAAGGTAAAGGTCACCCCATGACATTCCTACTCAGGCACCGAGTGGAGGCGCAAGTATAGCTCCAATTCATTCGGAAGCTCCGCACTAGAAGTGGCTGAGTGGTCAGCACAACGCTCCTGCCGCTTTACCCCCGGGAAAGACCCGATACTCATTCTGCAGGAGGCTGTGTTGGCCTCGGGGCCGGTCCGGACGAAATCGGAAAGTCTCGATCCCACAGCAAGTCGCTATACACAAGGGCCTAACATATTTTTGGTCTGTCGAGGCACCAGCTCGGCTTAATATAAGCTTTAGAAGCTTTTGTATTAAAAGGAATTTGAAAGCAGTCTGTATTTTTGTAGGGCCGGAACTAATGAAGCAAGACAGACACCAGACCTACTGACTGAAAATTATGGCCCTACTGACTTTCACATTCAATGACAGTAATTGCTGCACCTCTAGGGAATGGTGTGAAATGTCATAGCTCGCGTCTGTTTCTACGTATTAGCTCTATATTGCGTGTTGAAATCACAAGAAGATATGTAATGTACGTACAACGTAACACTGAGGCGCGTTCGCGTAACCACGGTTACCGTGGAAAAGGAGTAAGTATTACATATTCTGACTGTGTGTCTGTAGCCTCAGTTGTCCAGCAAACGAAGCGCATACGCCGTATTATATTGTCATCTGTGGCCTGTCTGGCTGTACCATATTTTTTCACATTATCTCATAAACGGCACAACTTTAGGAAAAAGTTATTAAAAATTAATGTTTTTTCATTATCTCTGCAAAGTTTGACTGAAACATTTCCCATTCTAAGAAGAATTCAGCGAAGTGTTGTCATAAATATGCATACGTCTTCACGTAAAGTACCCTTTATTCTTGTTAGTTTTTAACGAAAATTGGATTTTCTCGACAGATTTTCGACAGATACTCACATATCAGATTTGATGACAATCCGCCCAGTGGGAGGCGTGTTGTCCATGCGGACAGACTGACAGACATACATGACAAATTTTTACTTGGGACGTCTCGTTGTGTTGTATAGAGTAGTTTACTAATTGTCATTATTACAACTGACTTTTTATTATATTATATATGCATATGGCTACATGTTTAAACCACTAATGGTCATCATCAGGTCGTTAACGTATTAAATTTTACGCAATAAAAATCATTTATACTAATGGTAATTAGTAAACTACTCTTTTCAGGCACGACGAAGCTAAATAATCACTTTTCGCAATTTTGCGAAAGCACCTACAAACAGCGACTGGGCTATCCTGTAATTTGTCCGCCAACTGTAAAGTAGGTCAAATAAGCAAGTCAAACGAAAATCATAAATCGTTTTACCGGTTAATTTACTACACATAATTTAGATAAAACTTTGTCATTTTTGGGCGTAATCGCAGATATATGGCGTGCTGTGCACACAGCTGTACATAAGGCGTGCTGTGCACACAGCTGTACATATGACGTGCTGTGCACACAGCTGTACATATGACGTGCTGTGCACACAGCTGTACATATGACGTGCTGTGCACACAGCTGTACATAAGACGTGCTGTGCACACAGCTGTACATATGGCGTGCTGTCCACACAGCTGTACATATGGCGTGCTGTGCACACAGCTGTACATATGGCGTGCTGTGCACACAGCTGTACATATGGCGTGCTGTGCACACAGCTGTACATAAGGCGTGCTGTGCACACAGATGTACATATGGCGTGCTGTGCACACAGCTGTACATATGGCGTGCCGTGCACACAGCTGTACATATGGCGTGCCGTGCACACAGCTGTACATATGGCGTGCCGTGCACACAGCTGTACATATGGCGTGCTGTGCACACAGCTGTACATATGGCGTGCTGTGCACACAGCTGTACATATGACGTGCTGTGCACACAGCTGTACATATGACGTGCTGTGCACACAGCTGTACATATGGCGCGCTGTGCACACAACTGTACATATGGCGTGCTGTGCACACAGCTGTACATATGGCGCGCTGTGCACACAGCTGTACATATGGCGTGCTGTGCACACAGCTGTACATATGGCGAGCTGTGCACACAGCTGTACATATGGCGTGCTGTGCACACAGCTGTACATATGGCGTGCTGTGCACACAGCTGTACATATGGCGTGCTGTGCACACAGCTGTACATATGGCGCGCTGTGCACACAGCTGTACATATGGCGTCCTGTGCACACAGCTGTACATATGGCGTGCTGTGCACACAGCTGTACATATGGCGTGCTGTGCACACAGCTGTACATATGGCGTGCTGTGCACACAGCTGTACATATGGCGCGCTGTGCACACAGCTGTACATATGACGTGCTGTGCACACAGCTGTACATATGGCGCGCTGTGCACACAGCTGTACATATGGCGCGCTGTGCACACAGCTGTACATATGACATAACATTTTTCGCACTTTCAAGATTTTCATTGGACTCGCTCTTGTACGAAATCCTTACGCGCAACATTACTTTACAATGTGGGTCTACGACACTTCATTTTACGTACTAAAACAGCTTGACAAGGAATTCGAAACGTCTTGAACATTTGTCTTCTTTAGACACCTTTTCGTTTAACATGTACAATATTGCACACCAAATCTCATACTTATCTCCCAAATCACCAACATAAATTCGTGCTACGTGTACAAATACACGTGTTAGTAATACCTTGAATTTCTTTCTTTCCGTCCCTCTCCATCTCGTTTCATTTATTTTTTTCGTAATGGCGTACCAAACAGTTTGCGCGTATTCTATCAATAATGATGATTACTTCTAGAAGCACCGTATGAAACAAGTTTATTTAATAAAAGTATTTAAACATAACACTTTATCGCAGGTTTCAGTCTTATTCTATTTCCTTTCTAGACATGTGCCATGAGAGGTAACTTTACAACATTTCGAGAATGCTTAAGAGAGGCAAAAGAATGCATAAAATACAGGCCACACAATTTTAGTCCGATACCTGAAGGGAAACCATTACCTTGGAGACCAAGGCGTAGATGGTAGGATAACATTAAAATATCTTACAGAAACAGCAAGTGAGGTTATAGAATGGATTCATTTGACTCAGGTTAAGTTCCTGCTGAATTGAACAACTCATAGCTTCGCATGGTTTATTCTATCTTACGATGTATCGAGGTATTTACAGTTACACTGTGTTTTACTATTACGCGATATATAGATATATTTCCCGATAAGTTTAGTTTTCCATTTATTGAAGTTTCCAACGTAATTAGGCCTATTATTTTATAAGTGCCGCTGGACTTTCAGCACTGACAAAGTACAGTTATACGAAAGCAGTTATTTGTAAAACGCAAAGATTTTGACATATATGGAGTATGCTCAACTGCCGCTACATAATATTACATATATATATATTTATTTATTTCAAGCCACTACAATTACCGACGTGTTCACGGATTAAAACCACCTCGATGAGTGAAGAGTTTTGCTTTTACTCCACAGAGTGCAGTAGTTGGCCGTAACCTTAACCGAGCTGAATTCAAGGAAGACGTACGTACCTCTCTCATCACACACGTTCAGTCGCCTTCGATATTGGGAGTTAGAAATTATCTGTTAGTTTGTTTCATCATGAAGCAGCAGCCTTTTTGGTAAGTTCTCTGCCAATACTTAATATTTCCGAAGTTACATCCTTTGAGGTTCTAACATTTAACGAAGAATTCTACAGCAGTTAACGTTAATTTTAATGAAATAAAAAGAAACCCAGTATTATAGGATATCACTAAACCTACCCAGACATGTTACATGATAATTATTCATACTCATCCAGCATTTCAACGGACATACAAGTAAATAAAGTGGAAGCTAAATCAAATAGGCGGTAAGTACGGGTATAATTTGCATTTATTGTTAACAAGTAATTGAGCAATGTATTCAATCACGGGCTACGTACTTGTGTATGTAATTGCGTAACTAAATTACAAACGGAATAAACAGCGAAATAATTTGTGTCTGTCAAAGTACGCTATATATTTCTCAGTCTTGTCGTGTGTACTGCAGTACAGGTGACGGGGCACGCCTCCCTCTACTTGCACCCGCCTGCCTGCATTACATCCAGACCTACAGATAATGGGGCCCACTTCCCTCTACTTGCACCCGCCTATCTCTGTTATATTCACACCTACAGCTTATTCGCCTTACTTATAACAAAAGGTATCTTTTATACTTTCATTTCCTATTTCTAGTCTGTTTATATTCCAAATTAATCTAATTCTCTAGAACTTCCGGCTCTAAACACTGGCATAATTAGGAAGCTACTGTCTTCTGCGATTTGATAAAATTTTGCATAATGTATAGGAACCGACGTTTCGGGGATCCTGTAGATGGTAAACATTATAAATATCACTTTGAATACTTACATTTAAATGGAGAACCTATAACAATAAATCTCGAAAGATAAAATGTGAATGTTTGGATTGGATTCAGCTGGCTTGGTATAATTCCTAGCTGCGTGTTCTTGTGATCATATTATTGTTTTTATTACATGCACTGACTAAAAGCATTTTGGGTTTTACAGAAGTTTCATATTGCTTCCGAAAGCAAGTAAACTTGTTAACGGGAGCTGGACCCCTAGAATTTTTTAGGCAATTCATCCCCCTTTTGTTTTTAAATAATCAAAAATATATAAGAAATCCAGTCAAACAAAATTATATATTTAATTGAAAATCAGCATATATTTAGTACCTCCACAGTGCCGACATGATGGAGGGGGGGGGGGAAGCCTGTACTAATTAAAAGGGCCCGGCGGCGTGGAAGTGGGCCCGGGCCTGATTATGTTGGATAAGTTTTTGTCTTTCTCGGCAGTATCATTACCTGTCGACGGTAAAATTAACCCTTTCAAAGCAAGACCAAGGCACTCTGCAACTGAGGGTCAGACTTTCCGAAGTAGTGTAAACATTTTTAGCCGGCCCGCCGTTGCTGGGGGGTTCCAAAAAATTTTTTTTCACTGGGGCTCACACCCGCTCTCGGCGGCCCTGCATCTCCATAGCATTTGCACGGACCCTTTCCAATAGTAAGTTATTTCTACGAAAAGCCTGAAGCAGTATATATATGCACATACGGCAGATGTTCAGGATTTTTACCTCTTAAGCCTATCAGCCGTCTTCTTGCATACTGTCTTCAAATCAACGGTACTTATCTTCTCAATAACTATGCACAAAAGTCCAAGTATTACATGACTCCATAGTTTAGATTACAATTAATACAATACAGTAAAATTTGGTCTACATACTATATACAACGGCTGCGCGATCTAAGGCGTAGGTCTGCGGCCGAGCGCTTGCTGGGCTCGTGGGTTCGAATCCCACCGGGGGCATGGATGTTTGTTTCTTGTGAGTGTTTGTGTTGTCAGGTAGAGGTCTCTGCGACGGGCCGATCCCTCGTCCAGAGGAGTCCCACCGACTGTGATGTGTGTTTGAGTGTGATCAAGTGAAAATAAACAACCTCGACACTTACTGTGAGTAGGTAGAAGAGGTTAGGACTGCGAAACTATATACAACCACAAGAAAGGATTTTTGTTTTGCATACTCAGTCCGTCAAGTGTCACATTCTTTCGAGGTCCTAGTTTCTTGTGGTTCCTAGGGTACCGTACATTGTTTAGTGTAAACATCAGTGATACATCACGGACAAGGACATGTATGCTTGTAACATCATTCACTTGGGTTTCAGAAATTTAAGGAAATAAAGGAATCAAAATAACAAACACGGAAATAAAATAGGCAATGCAGAAAAGACGTCTGATCATAGAAAAACTGACAGAAAATTGGAAACCAAACAGTAAGAAAAAGGCGAAAATGAAAGTAGACAGAACAAAATAAAGACCACCTGAGAGAAAGGACACAGAGTAAGGATACAAGCATACGGTCCGGTCCGGTAGCAAATAACATCCGGAGGGTTCCACAAACATACCGAAAATTGAAACAGGTGAGGAGCTTTACCTGTCCATCCCCAAGGTGTTTATCTGATCGACATGCCCCATCCATCATCACACCGTAACCAGCCTTTTGTCAGGGGCTGCCAGCAACAAGGTGTTAAGTGCGAGGCAACAGGTTCTTACAGCGGTGTTTCTGAAGATTTAAGATGTTACGTCGTGTCTACTGGTAAATACTTGTCATTGTTTCGAAAGACCGAACTGCCTTCGAAACGTCTGTAACTACTGACCAGTAAACACGGATTAAAATCCCAGAAGACCTATATTTCAAGGTTTTAAACTTCTATCCCTCTCTGTTACACATATTCCTTGCCGAATATACAAAAGCTAATAAGGTTGCTTCTACGACATAAGGGAAAAAAGAACTGTTCTCTTCATCATTTATTTTTTTACCTTTCCTACTGCAACTACTTGCAGTTACGTGCTTTATACCATTTCGCGTTGCAATACTAATGCACTTCAGTAAAAAAGCAGAGATCAAACTTATCCCCTTGCCTAATTAAGCGCCACGGTATGAAGGCGTATGACGGATTGTTCCACGGATTACACTTACGGTTCCAGGCATTGTTAACGTCAGTACTAAATGAAGGCGTGTGATCACTTCACACACCGGCCGCTTAGGCCCGTGAAAGTAGTCCTGACTCCTGGGTAACACGGTGATTTGAGTCCAGACCCAGTTTGGAAGATGTGGGGAAGAGAATAATCTGTCCCTGCCAGGAATGAAAAACAATTACCCCGTTCATCGAACTCGTATCATAGCTGGCACAGTGACTACAAAACCGCAGTTCCCAATATAGGTGAGAAAGTATAATTAAATTCAGCAATACAATGTAAAGTTCTGCCCAGCGGGTGTGCTGACTTAGTGGTGTGCTGACTTAGTGGTGTGCTGACTTAGTGGTGTGCTGACTTAGTGGTGTGCTCGGCAACTTATGTTTCAGATTGTAGTCTTCACAACGGAGTGTCATCCACGCAAGTTTCGTTATATTGTCGTAAGATAGATCATTCTTTACCACCTGAAAGTTTATACGCCTACTCATTTGTTCGCCGATTCCAGTGGCCGCGCGGTCTAAGGCGTGGGTTTGTGGGCGCTCGCTTGATGGGATCGGCGGGAGTTCGAATCCAGCCGGGAGCATGGATGTTCTGTTTCTTGTGAATGTTGTGTATCATCAGGTAGAGGTCTCTGCATGGGACTGATCACTCGACCAGAGGAGCCCTACCGAGTCTAGTTTATCTACCTGAGTGTGATCGTGAAGCCTCAATAATGAGGTGGCCATGGCCAACTAGGGGCTGTTGCAGCGTTGGAAGAAAAATTTGTTCAGTCCTTACTCCAAAGCATACACACAAACTAACAGATAATATACAAACCGCTATACAAACCAACGACCAATAAATTCTACCACAGAAACTCATACAAACCCACAATTACTTTTTGAATATCCTTCCACACATAATGCATAACTGTGAGTCTATGTCTTCTCTAAAAAAACATTTTTTGGACTTCGTAATGTTCTAAATTGTATAAAACCACAACGTTGCGGAAGTGATTTCCATTTCCCTGTCGATTTCGAGAGGTAATGAAGATTCCTAATTTGCTGAGATCCTAAGTCCAAGTTATGATACGTAGGCCTGTTGGACGACAGGTGAGGCCCAGAAGTCACACAATTCCAAGCAGTTCATATAACTGGGTACTAACATGCTGCAAATCGAACCGCATTCAGATGTAAGCCGTTGCTGTCCTGAACACATGTAGTGGTGTAAAATGGAAACATCCGTATTGCAGCGCAATGTCTCCGAGGGATTTATAATGTGGCAGTATTATTATTATTATTATTATTATTATTATTATTATTATTACCACCCATATAGGAGGCAGGTGATGCCACAAAAACCCATAAGGTGCTAATGTGTTGGCAGGTGCCTTCTGCTTCCTTTAGGGGAAATATATGTTCTAACTTCCGGAAGTGTGCAGCTACCCTGTAAGTGGGTTGAGTCCTCCGTTTGGAAGAGTGGGGATGTATTTGCTGAAGGTAGAGGTAAAGGTAACGTTGTCCCTCTACCTAATTAAGCATCACGTCATGAAGGCGTAGGAGGGAGTTGGCACTAATTGGAAGTAATTGCCGATCCCAGTGGCAGCGCGGTCTAAGGCGTAGGTCTGCGGCCAAGCGCTTGCTGGGATCGTGAGTTCGAATCCCACCGAGGGCATGGATATTTGCCTCTAGTGAGTGTTTGTGTGTTGTCACGTAGAGGTTTCCGAGACGGACTGATCACTCGTCCACAGGAGTCCTATCGAGTGTGGTGTGTCTAAATGAGTGTGATCTAGAAACCTCCAAAAGGAGGCGGCCTAGGCCCGATTTGGCTTTTTGCGCCACAGGGAAGGAAAAGAAATGGAAATGAGTAATCAGTTTCGCTACCCGGCCGTTTTAACCCCGGGGTAAGAGTCAGTTGTGCCTAATGAATAAAAGGTTGTGTGCGTCCCACAGCCGTTCTGAAGGCTTTGCAGAGGAGGAGATAAAGTAATTAACTGAACGAAGCCCAGTAATTTTGAGAAACTAACAGCTGCTTAAGTAGTGAAGAAATTTCTCACATTTTAAAAACCTGAAGTCTCGTGGCCATGCTTAACCTTTTAAAGCCTAGCGGTAATTTTACATACGACCAGGTTTAACATTAAAAAGTTCTACGTGGTGCCCACATTGCGTTTATGTGTTTTGTACGGATCTCAGAACAAACAGCAACTCTTGCCTTATTGCATTAAGAGATTGGTTTTTATAACCGAAGTGGAGAGTGTTTACAGCGCGGTACGTACTGAGTACTTATATAAAGCAGATACGTGTCGTCTTTAAAGGGTTAAAGGAGCTCACCACTCACCCTGTTTGAGATACATAAAACTTTCCGCATATTTTTGCCCCATTATAAAGCAAACATTTTAATATTAACCTTCCATCTACGATTAACTCTTCCAGCTGGTCTATGTCGTTCAGGTTGTTCGACAAAAACTTTGTACGAATTCTCTTTTAGCCGTGCCTGCTACATGCTGCGCCCATAGTTAAGGTACTACCTCTTCGTTTACTGTTAACACAAGAAAAAATGCACCAAAATTCAGTCACATAGACCAGCAACTGTGCCGAACTTGGATCCGTACATCTTCACAAACTAAGAGTAGATCGCCACAACACAAACCTTCTCGACTATCGAATGTGGCCTATTCGTTGTGTCCGACTTACTGACATGGAACCGGTTCAATTACGCACTGCGTTTAACACAAGCAGCAGCACTGCAGAAATGAAGTACAGACAGTCAATTAAAACTAAATTTATATCAGTTTAATGCTTGTTACATGTTTCGGCTTTTGTGAAAGCAATCCTCATTCATTCTGTAGTCTGTTTTAGGACACGCCCACAGCCTCTTTCAAAACGATTTCTCCACACAGTGCGAACTAGTACATCCTAGTACCCTCTCTTTCCTTACGGTCAGCCATTAGCCGCCTACGTCTACTTCCTTGTCTTCTCGTCACTTCTATTTTTCTCCGTCTCTCCTTCAATAACGTGTTTTAGAAGGCAGTTCTTACGCAAGATGTGACCAATTCCAGTTCGCCTTCTTTTTTTATTCTACGAGGATGTAGGACCTACTTCTTCTCCTTGAGTCATCAGGCAATTAAAAATGCATAAAGAAAGGTAATGTACATATAACCCTTTAGAATGATACTTCTTTTGGTAGCTGAGAACTGGACTTTGTGTTTTAAGAACTCAAACGACATAAATTTAGTTGTAACTGACGGTCAGTACTTCCTTTCTGCTGTTCATATATCACATCGATAATGATATAAGCAGTGGTGCCACTCAGCTCAATAAACGGGAGCTGTCTGTGGTGTGATTTCTCTAACGTAACATAACGTTTGTAACAATGGCTGTAGGAGATAAATTTATACATGAACCGGATGTCTGTCGAATGCTGTGTAGCAACAGGTTCACCTGCCGCATACAATAATGTCTGCTGCTAAGTAGCCAGCGCTTCATAAAGGGCCTGAGGTCAATATGCTACTCCAGAACGGATTACAATTTACTATTATGAGGAAAAACAAGTCGAACAAGATGGTTAACAGGTGTTTCGTAAATTAAACACCGAAATTATAGGGAATCGATTCTTATCTATCGACCCTAAATCATCACACCATTACTGCAATTACTTAGTACAACTGACTGCATAACTTGGATAAATGGTTCAAAAGGAGGTTCTTCCAGAGTATGATTTGAAGGTAGTAATTGTAGGCGCGCACATGAAAATTACCCGATCAAAGTAGTAAGAAATTGTACATCCACATACACTTTCATTAATCTAAGAACTTACACTGGAGTTACATCATGTCTGATTTACACGTAAGCTGCATTCCTTCTTGTCCCTAATTAACCAAGCATCAAACTAACTTGTTACCTAGATATATACTTCACGATCACTATTCCAAAATTAATGATCACTCATCTGCTCTACAACTAATTCATCACTTTTTGGACTCCAGTGGTTACTTATGCGTTTCATGAGTCTAGGACTAGGCATTAGTTTGATGCAGTTGTGTCCCTCTATGCACTCAAACATTATTATTATGTAAAATCCACTAGATCTTGCTTATGGCTCACAAATGTTTCCATTATTTAAGGTTTTATTTATATCAGTAGCTTAGGCTGGTCATATAACGCACACGAATATGATGATTAGTGAATAATACACTGAGAAGGGCGTCAAAGAACATTCTCGTGGCTTAGTTTGAGGTAATATCTAGGCATCTGAGGTAACATCTAGACATTTGCCTGGACAGACTGAGGAAATACACAACAAATCTTAGCACGTGTCCCGATAAACATTCGAAACCAACACTGACCAAATACACGTCACAGGAATTACCTATTGAGTGAATTTGCTTGGTCATTGAAGTTTTTAACGAGTTTTCTCCAATAGTGCTACATATCCTACCAACGTCATTCTTTGTAATTTTATCATCCTAACAACATTTGGTGAAGAGTACAAATTATGAAACTTGCCAATAAGCAGTTTTTGCCACCCTTTGTTACGTCTTTCCTATATCCTAGTATTCGCCTTAGGAACTCGTGAAATGATCACATTCTGTCACGACTAGGATCATCTAGGATGTGACACCATATAGTTTGTTTCATAGGTACTGCCTCCGACTGCGGGGTAGAAGGCTAAGGTCATTGGAAGAAATGTTCGTCGATACATTAAAGGGTCGACCGGGAATAGGGCTGCGTGAATTCACAGTATTAGTCCAGATAAGCTTTCCCTATCGGATTACCCTGAAGACAGAAGCAGTATGTTCCTCCGAAACATCAAACTATCTCGCATCATCACGGTATTTTTGCCTAAGAACACGATTACTGTCGATCTTCATCCTGTAGACAGTTTTCCTTAATTGACTCAGATTTCTATGCTGAAGATGGAGGCAGCAGTCTCAGCCGAAACTTGGCACTCCACCCAATTATAAATGGTAAAACCACTCAAAATCAGGACCAACTTCAAACCGACTGTACTCTTTCCGAACACACACAATTATGATTTAAAATATACGCAGTTCTTGTGTAATGCTTTATACAATAATTACATAAGCAGAAGCAGCCATGGGGCTGAAGAGAAGTCTTAAGAGATATTAAAGAAGACAGGATGAAGGCACAAGGAAAAACAACAAAGTAATTCTGAAGGTACAGAACACGGGTACACGGGCTAACCGATGGTGAATACAAAGCCGGTGTCCAGTAGTGATGGCTTCGGAACCTGAAGCGGTCTGGCTGTGGCACTCGGCTGAACAGATCGTCCGCGTCCACACGAATACTTCCAACGCCGATCACCAATTCACGGTTGCTTGAACAAGAATGTGACAGCGTGCACACTGCTTCCACGTGATCTACGGCGCGGACAACACTGCAGGTCCACAGACTGCCTATAATCGCGGAATTACAGCAGTCTTCCTCAGCCGATATAGGCAAATGCTGATATAATACTCTGCACTAGTCCACAACCGCTACTTTTTAATTTGTTATAAACATCATACTACCAGCTGACAATACAGAATATGAGCTACTGACACTTCGTGCAAATACAGGATAGATGGGTGGATATGGGTAAATAGATGGACACAGCGGTAAATAAATAAATAAATAAATACACAAATAGACTCACTCAACTTTCGATACAAGGGGAATGGAAGCAGGGTTCTTCTTCCAGAAGTAGAACGGCCGGGGCCTGAAGCTGACAATTCAATTCCACCTAACGCAGACGTAACTTTACCTTTACATTCAAATACATTATTTGTACTTTGGTATTTTGAAATATACGTGCACCTAATTTCCAAAAGCCGTGAATTAAATACGTTCATTACATATTTTCTATGATTATTGTGGTACGGACTGATCACTCGTCCAGAGGATTCCTACCAGGTATGGTGTGTCTGCGTGTGATCTAGAAACCTCCAATAAGAGGCGGCCCAGGCCCAATTTGGGCTGTTGCGTCACAAGGAAAAAACTATTGTGGTTACTGTACAAAAAAAGATCTTATTATACAGAATGATTGAAAAGCTGCAAAAACCAAATTTAAAAAAATTAAATTAAAAATATCTCAATGCATTTAAAATTTTCGTGGCGAATGCCCTAAAGAATATCACATGTTTTCCACACTCACGTCGCGTAACAAAATAGGGCGACCAGAACGTTTTCTATCACTCACACTACCTGCTTCACGAAAACGGGCTACCAAACTAAGAACTGTTGACTTATCTGGCACTTGAGACTTTGGGAAGGCGCTCCTGACGTCGCACTGGCGTTTCAAATGGGACTGAGGTTGGAGATAAAAAGTGTTCAACAGTAAAAACGCGCTGCGCTTGTGGAAAAGGCATGTCAGTAGAAGCAAGGTTTTAAAGCCACTGCTGAAGTGGCGGCAGGTCATGTGACCTTTGCTTGCCCTTACACAGCTTCTGCACAGTCATACCAACATATTCACCCACCAATTCAACTTCATCGTACTCATTCCTAGCCAGTTCTGAACATCGAACTTCAGGTTGCGCAACTTTCAGTCATCCTTTATTACAGTTAATACGCTCCTTAGTCGCATAGTGACCACGACTCACAGTGAAGGATCTCCTGAGATGTGACATCATGTAATTTGGTAGATGGGTACCAAAGGTTCATGGAAACATGCCGCCATGAGAGAACAAAGTGGATGGAGGCACGAGGTTCCTCCGAAACGTCGGTATTTATCTTCCAAACTACACGGCGTCACACCCCAGAAGACAGCAATCTTTACTGTCCTCAGACCCCCGCATAGTCATGTCTCATACTGGTTACCATAATAGTGACACTTCGGTAATATAGGTTCTGTCGCTTTCAAATGATACTCGTACGACGGCCATGTTGCTATTATCAATAGTAGGAAATTTAAAATTTAGGAATGCAGGGTGGCCTTCTGTAAGTGGGTTAATATGCATATAACATTTCGTAAAAATACTTCAAGTGGTTCTTGATTTGAAACACGCTGACTAACAGAGAGACGGACAGCTACAACCAACCACACGTGCATGTAAAATTAAATTACAGTTTCTAATGCAGAGGCCCGAATACAAAATAACCAAAATCGAGGAGGCTATCAAAGTAGCATATTTATTTGACAATTCCAAAACACAAAATCGTACACAGGAGACCAAACAGAGGTTCTGTTCATTAGGACACGGCCTTTCCCATTTTCTGTCTTCTCTTCTCTTCTCTTTTTTTCTTTTTTCCGGCTGACGTCCTCAGACATCGCGTGTTGGGGAACGTCCTTTCGGAACCGCTACCGGACTTAACGCGCGTCTGCACGAATATCGTGCGTACACTCACGTCTGAGGCCCTGTGCTGCTTAACGACGCACTGATGCGGTCATAGACGCAGTTGTATTTCTCATAAACAAAAAAACATTAACCTGTGATTATTTCGTACAGAAATAACATCACGGACAGCAAAGCTGTCTAAAACTAGTTCTGCAACATGAGGGATTTGGGATGAGAGGAATGTTTCTCAGGTTCCGAGAAGGTAGAGTGAAGAAATACAAATTATATTCAATAAATGGAAACGTTTACACAGGAAATAATAAAACTGGCTTTACGTAGGCTGCTAGAATACTTACTGTTTCTATTTAAACAAGTTTATTCCATAGTGTACGTCTTCGAATATATCTGAAAACAAAAACCTTCCAAAATTGGCAGAATTTAAATTTGAGCTTCTCGCGGCAATGAGTAGTTACATTATAATCTTGTTGACGTGACGCCGTGTAATTTGTAAGTAGGCAATACAATGTCAGACGACCTTGTTCCCTACACCTAATTTGTAATTTATGTACCTCAGTTTTATAACGGCGCTGTTAGTAAATCAAATAAATAGTCAGATTCTTAGAAAATCGTCAACTCTAAGAAATGTGTAAGGAAATTGTCTTCGCTTAATTTAAGATACTATTTCGGATGTAGCTGTGAGGGACCGAATAAAACCACTAAAAACCTCAGGATATTCGTCATGATGGAAATTCCAACTCGACGCCTCACGAATAGAAATCAAAACAGTCTTCCCTTGAGTCACCTTTTGCGAGAACTCGAAGATGAAAGGATTTGAAACTTACGCCCTTTCACTCAAAAATATGCTGCGTTTTTGTAAAGCAGTGAAGTTGTCCCTATGCATGCAAAGAAATTGTACGGAAAAGCAGAAGTACAGCTCCACTCATTCTTAACCTCGGCACTGAATAGAGGTGTCTGGTCAACTTCACACAGCCGCCACTCTCCCCAGGGGAAGATTCCCTTTTAGCCATTGAACAGGAGCCTGCGTGAGCCTCAGAGGCAATCTGGATGCTTTGAACAAGAAAAGAATTCTTTGCCCCTACCGGGAATCAAACCACCATTCCTCGGATTTCCAACTCATAGCCTATTCGCTGTACCGAAAGAGGTGCCCGCTTCCAATGAAATAAATTCCTAGGACGAGTCTTTTTTGGAGGGATCTGATATTAGCTTCACAAAGACCGGTGTTTTATAAGACACGTACTGTACGCGGCCCGAAGAGTGGACGCGGACAAGGAGCGACTGACTGTAAAACTTCTCTGGAACGCAACGGCAGATTAACGTGCGGTGCCTTGTGACACTGTGAACTCATGTGGAGCAGTCAGGCCTGCTGAGATGGGGACAGACGGGTCGGTACTGCAGTACTCTGTTCTCTGGTTTCTAACGAAAAGTTCTTGTCCAAAAATCTGATTTGTTTCTACAGTAACACAAATGCACCTTGAACCTAAAAAGCGGAGCAACAAGGGTGGTACTGCTGCAGTCTGTTCTGGGGCACTCTGACAAATCTGTATTACAAGACTTGAGATTAATAAAGGAGTCATTACGAAACTGACAGTTTCCTAAATTAGGCCAGCATTTAGTCTTATAAATAAGTACAATTTTTGAAAAAAAAAAACACTATTACTGTCACATTCAAAACAACATGAAGATGGAGGATGCAGGTTTCACAGAAATGTTAGCACCTACCAGGTTACAGGATGTCAGTCCCAGAGGACAGAATTTGAACTATATTAGGCCTACTTAAATCCCTGAAGACAACAAACTTCACGTCCTTGGTAGACTAAAATCCTTCGACAATGGCGTCACATACAAAATCATCACTAATATGTTGTACGACAATTTCCATTGTCTCACTCCACTAAAACACTAGTCCCCGAAAACTCACTATTTTCTTCTTTAGGTGCATTAAAAATTAACCAACCAACCAAAGAGCTAACTGAGGGCGGAGACTTACGCGAAGTCCTGAGTTTTAACGCATCGCTGGGCTCTAAAACCGACACCTTACTCTATAAACGAGGATTTGCTTATGCTGTTTACAGTCCTGATTCACGACCGGGACTTGTTACGCTAAAGGCTACGGGTCTACGAGCACATCGCCTTCCTATCTGTGAGGAGCAACTTTGGTTGGATGGCTACCTGGGAATTGAAAGTAGGGTGGCATATTCGCGTCATTCATTCGAAGTGGGCACTTTGGTGAAGACACCGTGCGAGAGAGGGATGCGGGCCGTAACCCGTTATTTTAATTGCATCCTGGCATGAGGAAAATCACGGTAAATCCTCGCCAAGAGCGACCAAAATGTACCTAGCTAGTCAATAACTAGCACGTTTCGAGTCAACTTATCCGCCATTTTGTCTATGTTGGCTAGTTGGCTGATCACTTAGCTTGCGTACCCACCAGGTTGCATCTAACCCCTTGACTAGCATAAATGCCTGCCAAGTTGCCGAAGCCTAGAAATTGTAAATGTGAGTCTCAATAAGGAGCTAACAACCTATCAATTCATATGCGAGAGACACAAGCAGCTCGTATCTCTAAAAAATTAAATAATGCATGAAAATCTAAAATCCACCATTTGTAATAAAGTAGCATAAATTCTCCATTGTTAAAAACTAAAAACACATAATAAAAATAAACGAAACAAACATTTTTCTCCATTAAAACAAAATGTGAAGTAGTTAGCACTCCCTCAGCACCATCTCTTGGTGGCTAGACTAACCTACGGCCAAGTCCAGACATTCTATTAACTATGGCGTCAGAGACCTTCATTTTTAGCTCTTTATTTATTAATATAAACCACACGGGACAAATTTCCATGCTCAGTTGGCTGATGGGGTTGTTGCTACGAAACATATGTGCAGGCTCTTTGTATTTTCTATATACAAAGTTGGATTCAGATTGTTGTATGGGTATGTTTTTCCAGTCAGTTCTGTGCACTTCTTCAAAGACATGTGCTGCTAGTTTAGACATATCTGTAAGACCTTCTCTTAAGTCATATTTGTGCTCTCTTATCTTAATACTATCTTATCCTAATATTCCATTTAATTTTTATTGACGAAATTTCCACTCTTTATGAGACCCAACGTACGCACCAACCCCAAAAGAGTCCATACCCCGAGGAAAATTAATTCAGTCCAGGGATTCAGTACCTTCTTAAAAACCATTTTAATATTATATTCTCCTGCGGGCTTCGTTCTCTCAAGCAGTCTCTTCTCTTGACTTTAACGTATTAAAATTTTCTACACGTTTCCCATTCCTTCCATGATATTTTATATCACGCCCAGTATATCGACCTTGAATTACCAGGTCATTGACGTCAGAAAAAGAACATATTTAAAATATATATACGTATTGATAATACTCGAAATTCGAGCACACATTACATTGGATATAATGGCATGATGTTCACCATATTTTGTACTGAAAACTGAATATATCTGTGATAACGAATGATCTGGAAGCACAAGGAACCAGTAGTTGTTATGCTGTATATGGGCCTATTGCGACAGCTCAGCTAACGGACAGTGAAAAAACATCTCAGACCGGTATATGAAACAGTGGTTTGAGTTCTTAGAGAATTATTTTCATTTAATCAGCCCCAAAGGCTCTGTTTGGTAGACCTAACAAGTGTATCACACCGTAATCTTGCCTGAAGCTGCAGCTAATTTTCTGCACACTTGCGGTCTATATTCGGGTACAGTTACCTATAATCCTTGACCCATGATCGCCTTAATTACAGGCGACACATTGTTATTATATAAAGCCTCTTATGGTCTTTCTGTAACAGCAGGAATCGGTACTCGCACTGTGTCGACCTTATCAATTCATACTCAATACGTATTAGGAAGAATAGCTTAGAGAATTTTTTTCATATGATATCTCTTAAGCAGGGATGGATAAGGCTGCATCATATAGCAAGCCGCTACATATGTGATTAATTCTTTTGTAACAGAAACTGAATACGAATGACTCGGTTATATTAAATAACCATTATGGCACACAACACGCTGTGCACGTAACTTGTTTACTGTTATCATCGACACGCTTCCGTCGCGACAGACCATCGTGTGGCAAGTCGTAATAATATACAGATAAGAACATTCAAGACTATTGCTTTCCAAACGTACCCAGTGATTGAACTACGTTAACTACACCCATTACTACTCATAAATTTTTTCTTCAATGGCGCAACAACCCCTAGCGGGCCAGGGCCTCCTCTTTATTAAGGCTTCACGATTACACTCAGACCACACTCGGTAGGATTCCTCTGGACGGGCGCCCAGCCCGACGCAGAGACCTCTAGCTGAAAACACACAACATCCACAAGAGACAAGACATGCATGCCACCGGTAGGATTCGAACCCACAGTCCCAGCAAGCGAACGGCCACAGACCCATGCCTTCGACCGCGCGGCCACAATTATGTTCAAATTAATTTCTACGCCCAATGACCTCCTACATGTTTCGGCAAAAGACGTGGGCAGCTTAAGGGAGGTGAAGTACAAAAATGGATAAATTGTTCTTTGTAATTTACTTCCCTGAAGATATCCATGCGTTTTGCCGAAACATGTAGGAAGTCAATGGCTACATAAATTAATCTCAATATAGCGCCTACTTGTGTGCCTTTTGTTGGTGCTGCCGCTACTACTACTACTACTACTACTACTACTACTACTAGTACTACTACTGCTGCTGCTGCTGCTATATATAATTTGTTAAACGCTTTCCCATCTCTACGGCTGCCCACCCGTGGCACTACCAATATCTCTGCAGAAGTAAAGGTGGAGTGTTAAAAATGAAGGGCTCACAGTAACACAAAGCTGAACAAAATCGTACGTACATACGTCTAGAGTACGTGCACTTCAGACCATTAATATACGACTCCAGTTTCACAACTGCAAAGTACGAAGAAGGTTAAACCTACTTCGTTTACAAATTAACGGAACACGATCTGGTGACTTTGCATTTATCCAGCAGAACAGCTTTTGTGTGAGATTTGACAATATCAAAACAGTGATTGTGAAGATTATACGGTCGCGAGGAATGTGACGCAGTAAGGTTTGGCAGATTGGTAACAATAAAAACTCTACCCTAAAGATGCAGACAGCAAGTCCCTTGGAAACAGTGGTACCACTTCACCAAGATACAAGGTGTCACATTCCGAAATATTGCACTCTTTTTTTTTAAGAATTAATTTCCCAAATATACTTTTTAAAGAAGTTGTACCGAGACATTCGTTCGAAGACTGCTGTTGATTTATTATTATTATTATTATTATTATTATTATTATTATTATTATTATTATTACTACTGAAGGTGTAGTGTGATTCTACACCTTAAGGCTGACGTGAGCCATAAATCTCGCACCTTCTCGCTCGACATGGTGCATGTATCGAAGGTCGGCTCATCTCTACCCCATTCCCTTCTGCGCACTCCGTTTCCCGTCTGCTTGCTTCTTTTCACTGTATCGCATATCCTCTGCTCAGTTTTGTTTGTATGGTGTGACAACAGACAGCGGACATGGGTTATGAAATATGGTGACAGCCATGTCGGGAAGCCGTTAAACAATTAACACTAATGATCTATCCAGGCAGGAAACGACGGGCGTATCGATACACTGCCTTCTAAATTTAAGTTAATTATAATCGAACCTGACGTGCACTGCCTCCAGAGTCAAGCAGAACGGAAAAGCATTGAACAAAGCGGCAGGGGGACAATTAAGAGTGTTTAGTCGGTTGATGAGTCGGGAATGAATTGGCTCTCACGCCTTCAGCTGCCTTTCAAAATAACAGGACTGGAAACGTGTACTTCACTCCAACAAAGTGTCCATTTCTGTTCTGCGTACCTCATACATATACTATACACAGGCAGTGCTGTAAATCCATCAGAATACACAGCAAGGAATTACTAAGCTCATGGCTTGTGTGCTGCTGTGCGATATTTTTTCTACTACCAACGTCTCTTTTATCCTCAAAATACATGCAACAGGTTTCTTCCGAACGTTGGCACTTATTTGATGAACCACACCGTGCCACATTTCCTAAGATCTTAACCTGTAACGTTCATTGTCGGGAAAACATTCAATCCAATAAACAATTACTATTCCTTGCAGGTGTAGTTTAACCCTTTAAAGACGAAGCGTAGCTGTTCTATATAAGGACTCAGTGCGTACCGCGCTGTAAACACTTTCCACTTCGGTTATAAAAACCAGTATCTTAATGTTTTATAAGGCAAAAGTTGCTGTTTGTTCTGAGATCCGTACAAAACACATAAACGCAATGTGGGCACCACGTAGAATTTTTTAATGTTAAACCTGGCGGTACGTATAGTTACCGCTAGGCTTTAAAAGGTTAATTTAGTTATGCAAACATCACAACCTACAGAACATTACTTCTTGTAGGTCTTAATATATATGGCACCGGGAAAGAGTAGTCGTTATAGCGACTCGTTACGGGCTGGACGGTCCGGGGTTCGAATCCCGTCTATCCCAGTGGCCACGCGGTCTAAGACGTGGGTCTACGGCCGCTCGTTTGTTGGGATTGTGGGTTCGAATCCCGTCGGGGGCATGGATGTTTGTGTTGTTTGTTGTATAAGGACAATAATAGGGAACGTGAGTGACATCAAGAAGGCGGGAAGGATTCAAAGGTATAAAATGGATCCAAGGAACAAACAGGACGAAAAAATCCCGGTGGGGGCGACATTTTCTGCACCCGTCCAGACCGGCTCTGGGGCTCATCCTGCCTCCTCTACAATGTGTAACGGGTCTCTTTCCCCGGGCGTAAAGCGGTCGGGGCGTGGTGGTGATCACCCACCCCCATCTAGTTCCAAGGCTAAAGAAAGAGTAGAGTTATACCTCTACTCCCTCTCTGGGCCTTCATGGCCTATTTTAGGGTGAACTTTACCTTTACCTCAATACAAATAATATGTTAATGAAAACTGTGTTAGAGAAAACTGTTTAAATAGATTCCACTTCTGTGAAAAGCAAGAACTTATTTTGCACCAATGCTGATCAGAATTGAATTCGCAGAAAATGTTTGGTACAAATTACGTTAACAGACCATCATAACGGTAGTTTAAGAAGTTTAGATATCAAATCTTTTCCGATTACGTAGCCTACAGGCTGTGACTCTTTACTAAAGAGGATGGGAGGGTGGTGACTGGAGTGACTTTGTACAATAAAGAGAAAAGTGGTGGAATTTCTGAACACAACAAGAAAACTTTTGTTTCATTAAAATAAGGAAAATTTCTTGAGAAGATAAGCAAAATTTACGTTGTGAACAACCAGGCTGCTTTATGGAATAAGTTAGCAAGGACGTCAACGAGTGCGTGAAGTAAGCAATCAAGCAAGCAGGTACGTACGAAAATAAGTTAGTTAATTAGTTACGAAAGGAATCATGTTGTTCAGGGTGCAGTATACTCTAGGAGGGAGACGGTTTTGTTAATAGTTTTACACATGTAGATTCCAGTAGTTTTGTAGAAATATAGACAGCACGTTAATGCCCACAGATACGCACATATTAACTTCTTAACGACAGCTCAAGGCACTTGTTTATTATTTACTTAGTAAGTACTGGGTATGGGTGACAGAGCGAAGTTAATATGAAATTAAATGCCTTTAACCAGTTCTGTGAAAATGTGTAAGGCATATGACTGTAGAAGGAATACCGAAAAAAAATGTCATTGAAGTTCTGTAGCAATTGTGCAGATTCTATTACACAATTTAAGTCTGGCTGATAAAGTTTAAGGAAATAACATGTAAGGAGAAAGGAGACAGCACAAACGCGTTTCCTCGCAGCGGTTACAGAATACAGAAAAACGTATCACAAAAGTGATGAAGGTAACATAGAACTGAAAATAACAAGTGTAAAGAGCAAGGTCTACTGTTAAAAGAAACAGCTATGAGACTCGGAAAGTGTGTCTGAAATCTACTGTCAAAAAATCTTTGTGAGTAAAACTGAGTGACAGAAGACATCTTGGAAGTGCAACAGATAGAAGAAATAATTGTAATATTGATGGTTGTGATAAACCAACAGATTAATTGCTGAGGTTGAAGAGAAAATAAAGAGATTTCTTTACTTTACAATTAATGCAAATCTTCATGTACTTTAAGGAAATATATGATACACAAAATCAGTGCTTAGGCATATAGGGTATTCAATACGTACTTCTTCTGGTTGTGGCATTGAGTTTGCAACAGAAGTGCACATTAATAGGCAGTACAAATGCTAAATATCCGCGCTTACTTGCCCGAGCTGCTTGTTTTTCATCAGAACTATCAAAGAATCACGGGAATAAAACCTACACGCGGTGGGTCAACAAACTTCTGACACTAGCCAGTTGAATTTAACTTTCAGCTTCATAACGAGCGCGGTCTGTGTGAGAGATAGTGACGCATCACAGATTACCGTCTTCTGAGTTGTGACACCGTATAGTCTGGTGGGTGGATTCCGATCCTTTAAAGTAAATGCTGCCTCCAATTTCAGGGCTTAACGATTTGGTGTACTTTCGACAATGTAATTACTAGGGCGGCGACCACTTAGAAGACCCAGGCGTAGATGGGAGGATAATATTAAAATGGATCAAGAAGTGGGATGGGAGCATGGACTGGATTGAGCTGGCTCATGATAGGGACAGGTGGCGGTCTCTTGTGAATGAGGTAATGAACTTCCGAGTTCCATAAAATGCGGAGAACTTCTTGACCAGCTGAGAAACTGTTAGCTTCTGAAGCAGGACTCAGCTCCATGGAGTTATTTAATTACTAGGGCGAGGAGACGTTTCGGGAAGGGGGATGGATTTATCACCTTAATGATTGGACCTAATATTGAACCTAATGATGGAAGCCGCATGTACCTCCGAAACATCATTATCCACATACAAGACTGCACGGTACAATAACACAGAAGCCTACAACATGAAGATTTCGCGCCGTAAAAATATAAAATCTTGTCTTTATAAATTAGGCAAGATACGCCCGTAGGGGTCTCAAAATCATCTTTCCAGTGCACCAGTGCTATTCGTTTTATTGTTCCCTCAGAACGAGCATGTTTATAATGCTATGTTATCTTTCTTTTGTCTTTACTGATTCAGCATGTTAATTCCTGCACCTGTCACAACGTTACCTTTGTAATTCTTCCTTCGGCTTTCTCTCAGAGTCCGCTCCCTCCTGTCTCCTATCTGTTCACAAAACTGCCAAGTGCTTCTCCGGCGTGGTCGTTCCTGATTTAACCTTGGATATGATTACTATGTACAAAGTGAAAGACTAACAGATAAAAACAAAGGGACACGTACGTAGATAGATGAAAAAACTGGTAGAAAAATGAAGTAGGACACAATAGCCCGCGCCCTAATGTTCTTTACATAAGCGAAGCTGTGGCGTCGTTGACAGAAACTGAACCCTGCTGGCTATGCTGTAGATGCGGTCTCTTGCACCACTGTTGCAGGCATGTTGCGTTGTGTTTTGGGAGCCTCAGGAATTCGGTCCTCTAAATGAGACTGAAACAGAAGCTTGCGTTGTTGATTATCAATTTAACACAGCTAAGCTTACATGTCCAGACCCCCCCGCACACAGCCTAAACTGGATACGGCAATAAATTTCACCCCTAAGGCGGGCTGACACAACACTGTCGGTACTGTCGGCCTCCTAATATTAGCGCGTACTCTCGTATGTAATTACCGTCGTTTCAGAGGAATCTGTCATGTTACATATTCAGAGTATAAACTTTGCTGCCAAAGAATCCTTAATTTAGCATCTGTAGTACTAAAGCTGGACACGACCAAGAATAATTTTCACTCAACCGCCACCTGCAACGTAAACTTTATTGTTATCCTCTAAATCCCGTCTTGTTTTAGTGTCCCTTATCCAAGAGGGGTTTCCACAAAATTCACGTACGAATTTCTTGTCGTTCCCGCCCAAGTTCCCTTTTCACACCACCAAAACCACCCACATTTCACTTTCTTACAAAAATTTCTACCAGAGTTCGAAATAGTCTTACGTGTAATTTTGATGTTCTGTTGCCATGCATACATTTTGATTACCAGACAAAGACTATGAACATTTTCTGATGCCTTGGTGGGGGTCTGCAAACACGATTAATTTCTGTGTGTTGTGTTGTTTGTTCTGAAGACAGGACATCAGGCATAAGTGGCAAAAATACGAATTTACTAATGATATTAGTTGTTGTGACCTACTAACAGCGTTGATCATAACGTCTTGAGATGCGATTCGCCATCTCGTCTCCGCACAAGTGACACTGCCACAAACCCTGTAGCCAACTGTCGAAAGCCGAGTGGTGCATTATTTCCGAACTGAAAGTTTTAGTCACTGCCGGGGATCGAAATTTTCTGCTGCTACTGGGTGACCTGCATGAACAATAAAACGCGTCATTATTTACTATCCAAAATTGTGTGCATAATTCTTCACTCTTAGTTTGGAATAACTGCATGAATATTGTTTTTCAGATATCTTTAATGTTTGTATTTTTCATCGAAGTGTGAGACACCATGTTTCATAAATACAACGTTTACCAGCATTGTTATTCACAAGACACATCATCTAGCAGTTAGAGCATTTGGCCTCCTCTTCAAACTGTGCGGTCTTCGTCAAGTCTGTCACGGATACCTTGATCGACCTATGCGGACTGTAATTTTTTTAATAGTCCCTGTACTTTTTTCTCCTTATTTTGTTCACCCCATCTCTTCTATGGTCTTCCAAGTGTGTTTTGCCGTAAAAGTAAAAAAGTAAATATTGTACCTTGACATTCATTGTGGCTTCATACCACTTATACATATCAACTTACGAATTTATTTGCCTGTATCGTATACGTAGTATTACCACACACGTGTTTCGCCTCTCCTGAGCCATCACCAGTGCCATCGCAATAAGATTACATGAAAATTCTGACAGTAATAAAAAATATCTCAAACAAACATTAAAATTATTTTGTTATAATTAAGCAATCAAAATAATTAATTCAGAATTTTTAAAACGCGCTTTTCTGGACCTAGCACTTTTCTTATTTACTGCGATATACTCTTTTTATCGCTTCATTTTGATTATTAAAATATTTATAACCAGAGTTAAAATTTATCTACAAATTATATATAAAATTCCATGTTATTGTACATACATACACTTCTTATAACTTGAATGCAAACATTTTATGATAGTGCATGTTGATGATGCTTTATATTCACATTGGGGCGCATGCACTTCCGCAAACATGCTTTTATCGTAATATCTTCACAATATAATTTTCACTTCTGCATTTTACTACAAACATGCAAGGTCGTTGTCGACACTGCACTTTCAGTTTCTTGTACATAACGTTACCGCTGTTATTGCGCATTTTCAGTACATTTTTCAGTGCATCTCTGCAGATACAAGAAATAAGAAAACTAATGGATCCAGCAGGGCAAATTTACACGCGTCTAAGTTTATTATTATTGTTATTGAACAATAATTATGACATACTGAAGCTACCTTTCAAATGGTGTTCCCATTGGGAGAATATTATACGATGGCACTGATGATGAGTATAAAAATTCGAAACGCGTACGCCGTAATATACGATACTGGCGAAAGGACACAGTTTTGTTATTAAATAAATATCTGTTCAGCTAAAAGGGAGAAATTGTCCCTGGGCACGCCATGAAGGCATGTGGGGCGTGAAGGTATAATGTCACGTATGAATAACGTCGAAATTAAACATAGGTGAGTAGTAAGCTTCAAGCTGCAGCCGCTTTATCTGAGGTATTCACCGGACATGAGGCTGGCTGTGGTCTAGAAACGGCCTGGACGCTCTGGAGAAGAGAAAAATATGGTGCCCCTGCCCGGAACCGAACACCGATTCCTTGGTCGTCCAGCTCAAGCCTAGTAACTATATCGAGTGAGGCATCCTGAATTCCTTATTCTGTTGTGTGGCCCATACATTTCACGTCGGAAACTGGATTAGCTTGTTTACCTTCTCTCATTGATCGGCCTTTACTCACACATAAAAGTGTCAACAAATTATTGTTTTGCATATATAATGTTTTGAAATCGTGGATGAAAATAACAGTTCTTCAGTTAGCAAGCGCAAAGGGACCTGTTTGCCTTAAAGTGTAGAGGCGAACAATGTAAATGTGTTTCTCGTTAAACAACAAACAAATGAGTGTTGTAAGGAAGACGCATTGCATGACGCTACTTTTACTGTGTGGGCATTTTTTAAACTCAGGAATTCTCAGAGAACTTGATCTTTTTTCTTGTTTTTGGAATTCCTTTTATGAAATTGGTTTCTGTGGTCTGAGCGAGCCCTGACAATAGAAAGGAGTCTGTAATGGCCGCGCGCTCTCTTGTATTATGTTACAACAAAAGTTATTCCTTCGCGCCTATACTGTATTCCACTGTGTATGGTTTAATATCTTTCTACTTACTGTCTGTCTATCTCTTTCTGTTATTTTCAGAATTCTGAAATACAAAGAATAAATAATGAAGATTCACAGAAAACTGCGATAGCTCAGTCGGTACAGAGACTGGGCTACAGGCTAGATGAGCAAGGACTCCCTTTTCGATTCCCGGTACGGGTCAGACACACATTTTTCCAAAGTGTACCGATCGAAGCTGAGGCACATGCCGTCTGATATCCAGTGGGTACCTAATTCCCTCTTTCGAGGGATAATGTGGCCGGGCCGTAAACCTCACCTCTCACCTCCATCTGGCCCCGAGTTCAGAAATGCCGCATACATTGATGGATTGAAGCTTAGTGAAGCAGAGGCACATATGTTCCCTCCTCTTACTAGGGATCATTTTTTGAAGCCAAGTTATTAAGTGGTGGAATGATAATAACGAAGGCTGAAATGTGTATTCCAGTTCCTAAGTACACGTATCCATAGCTGTGTATTATGACTAACAACTTCATATCATTAAATACGTATCCAAAAGCGCACACCTTTGGCTTAAACTAAATTATCCAGAAAAAAAAAGCCAAAGTCTGTTCGTCCCTGTGCACGCCATGAAGTCATATAGAGAAGCGTAGTTAGATACAGTCGAGAAGGATATTTGGGCCTAAAGGGACGAGGTGATAGGGGAGCGGGGAAGGCAACATAATGAGTTTTATGATCTGTACTCACCAAATATTACGCGGGTCACCAAGTCAAGAAGATTGAGATGAGAGGGGCTGGTGGCACGTATGGAGGGGAGGAGAGGTGCATACCAGGTCTTGGTGGCGAAACCTTAGGAAAACAGGAAACTTTGAAGACCTAGGCACAGATGGAGGGATAATACTGAAATGGATCTTCAACAAGTGGGATGGGGATGCATGGATTGGATTGATCTGGCTCAGGCTGGGGGCAAGTGGCGGGCTCTTGTAAATGTGGTAATAAACCTCCCTGTACCATAAAACGCAGGGAATTTCTGACTAGCTCTGAATCTACTGGTGTATCAAGAGGGGCTCTGTTCTATGGAGTTAGTTAGTTAGTTAGTTAGTTAGTTAGTTAGTTAGTTAGTTAATTTACCACGGATGTTCGGAGGGAATACAGAAGTGACAGTGATAATAACTCTAACAGGCACAAACCAAGGACTTAAACCGTGTTGTTGATGAAGATTTCGCAGTAAAAATTTTATTCGGAAAAATGGCTTTCTACAACATCCAGCAACTGCTTACCAAAAACATTCTACTGACAGCCGACACCTACGTTCTTTTCGCGATAAGCGGCAAGTGTAAAGAGATTTACACGGCATGTTCAGCCACATGGATCGTTATTATCTCTTCTTTTTAAGGCGCGGTTTCTTTCGGAGTGCGCCAGAATTTACGGTGGGATGTTAACTCCTGTTAAATGGTTAACAGTTCTTGACTTTTTGAAGCACCACAGTGCCTTCATCTGCAGGATCAAGCAGTTCTAGAACGGTAGACAAATATAAATGATATTGGAAAAGTTACGTAAATATGACTGAATGCTCTAGAGTGCCAAGACCCTTCATATCCAAAAGATAAACGTACTATAAACGTCGGGAAACTTTCAGCAGCTGACGCTACGTAATACTGCGCAAGAGCTGACTCTTCATTATTAAAGATACATGTAGAAAAAATAGCCTGAAGACAGTGCAGAAACAAGTCAATTTCTTTATGTTTATATTCGGTAAACGGTAAAAATAAACTGTTGGGGAGACCTTGCGGTTGTCACTTGCAAGTACGGGAGAGTACCGAAATTGCAACACTAAACTGGGTCACAGGAATGTGAGATGTGAGGATGAAGGATGGATGGAATTTTATCAGAATTATCTTTATCTTCAGTAAAGATGATGGCACTAGGTTCCTTCGAAATATTCGTAACTGCCTACCAGATTATACGGTGTCATAACACATAACCCCCCCCCCTCCAGTCGAAATCCTGACTGCCTTGAAGAACTTCATCACGTAAGTGAAAATTTTTCAAGTACTAATAACAAATGTTACATGACGTTTAACCTTTTAAAGCCTAGCGGTTACTTTACGTAGCACCAGGTTTAATATCGAAAAATTCTACATTGTTCTGACATTGCGTTTGTGTGTTTTATACGGATCTCAGAACAAACAGCAACGTTTACCTTATACATCATTAAGTCAGCAGTTTTTATAACCAAGTTGGAGAGTGTTTACTGCGCGGTACGAGCTGATTCCATATATAAAACCGATTACCTTTTGTCTTTAAAGGGTTAAACAGTAACATATTGGTAACTGCTGAGTAGGTTAGCAATCTGCAAAATTTGGTGGTCTGTGCAGGTGCTGTCCTGGGGCAACTTTATGAAACACCGAATCTGCAGACAAATTCGGTGTAAGCAATGGCACTCTGCAGGGAAGGCAGTTAACCTCCTTCCTGATACTTCAATACTAGCTATGTTTATCAGTTCATTCACTGACTTCTATTCTCTGCAATTGAATCAGCCTAAGAATAATTCAAAATATTGACAACTAGAGTTGTTATTTTTGGAACAACCGGGGAAAGACAATATTGACTATGTTAATTGTGGCCTTTAACGACCTTGTCAAATGCCAATATTGTACAGTAGGGCGCCGGTGATCTATGGGTGAACGGATAGGAAACATTGATGGAATTATATTGACAAGGGAAAACCAAAGTACGGGCAACAAACCTATCCCAGTACCACTTTGTGCACCACAAATTCCACAGGAACTGGCCTGGGTTCGAAACCGGGCCTCCACGCTGAAGGACCGACCTGAGCCATATTGACTTGCGTGGCATTTAGCATCGCTGTTTCAACTACAAGCAAAACTGAGTGCCGAACATTATGTGGATATTGAATAATTAGGAGTTAGGTTCGATGTGTCAAGTTAATACCTGGAATTCGCCTATGAGGGCTGAAGATATTCTCGTTACTGGAGCTGCGTAAAGTTAGCAACAGGCCTATCTTTATTAACCTTTAAAAGCCTAGCGGTAACTTTACGTACCACCAGATTTAACATTAAAAAATTCTACGTTTTGCCCACACAGTGTGTTTGTGTGTTTTGTGTGGATCTCAGAACAAACAGCGATTATTTCCCTATACAGCATTAACTGACTGGTTTTTATAACCGAGACGGAGTGTGTTTACTGCGCGGTACGAACTGGGTCCTTATATATAAAACAGATATGCTTCGTCTTTAAAGGGTTAAAATGAAATGTGATACTCAACACTTCGATTCAGTATTGTTGGGGACTTCCGTTATATGAATGGTGTGTACCTCATTAGAGCCGCTATAATCCTCATCAGAAAAGTTGACAAGATATCACAGTGACGTCAGACGGGGCACAATTTTCATTGGTGCACCGGACTCTGTCGGGACATATGTGTTAAAGTGGAACAAGTGAAATACAACTAAAGAAAGAGACCCTCGTTTGATTTATGTGATACGACACACTGCACTGTGATGGCATCAGGGGTTAGGTTAAGCAGGGCACAGTAATCGAGGGGCTGGCTGCATCCAAAACATATTTCTCCTCCATACTTCTGTTTGTAAAGCTGAATGATTCTTTTATTCGAGGTTTTCTTTTGTCCCTCCATGAAAAATCCATGAAAATACCGTGACTTTTTCACAGAACACTTCCGCCAACACTATTTGAATCTATCTTTCACCTCTCACCGAAATATACAAACTTATTTGAGTTATGCAGTTGAGACAGCGTTGCTAAATAAAGTAGCAATTAACAGGAAGACTATGGTGTTGGCACAGGGGCCGCGGTGGCGCAGTTGGTTGAGACACTGCGCTACAAACCGGCAGGTCGCGGGTTCGATTCCCGATGGTGTCAGTGGATTTTTAATTGACATAATCCTGTCGGTCGCACTATGGCCCTGGGGTCGACTCAGCCTCTAACAGAAACGAGTACCAGGAATATTTCCTGGGGGGTAAACGCGGCCGGTGCGTATGGCTGACAACCTTGCCACCTTCAAGCGCCGATTGTCTAGAAATCTGGGAGCCTCGACCTCCTGGAACCCTAAGGGCCTGTCCAGGCCTGTAGTGGGACTGCTTTACCTTTTTTTTACAGTGAAATGTACGCGGCTAATCTACTAGAAAATTAAATGGAAAAAGGACGAGAAGAAATCAATATGGAAGTTTGATAGAAAACCTGTTAGAGAAAGACCACATAGAAGAACATGGACTCTTTAAATACATTTTGACTACAGGAAATGGCTGGAAGTAGGTCACGATCGTTCCCAATCACGAGCTTTGGTGTTAGCGGTTTTGTAACCTATTTTACCAGAAGCTTGTTTAAACAAATTATGAAACAAATCACACAGTGAGTCAACAAAATTTACAAACGATATTGTAAGGACACGGTGCGTTTCAAAGGACTATACCTACTGCGAGTGTCACCTTTAAGTAAACATAAATGGCTCCGCTGTCCGTAAGCCCATGACCAGGTAGTGACGGAGACATATGCCACTGTTGTTCCCACACGTAATATTCTCCATTTAGTGAGCTTATGGTATTGTGGTGGTGGAACATTCGTTGGTGTGACTTTGATGAGTGCATTTCTGCTGATAGTGATCTGACCGGAGACCGCGCTACCTATCGCAAAGCTGCGACCCGTATTATAGTAACCTGACACGACACTACGCTGAACATTAAAGGTGAGACCAACATTATTGTGTTTGTCGCTACGTTACTGTCGTAGCCTACCTTAATTAAACTCATAACAGTCACTACTAACCACATATATTTAAGTCTTGCAATTTAATCTTTAGGCACATAAGAATTTACCTGTTTTCAACCACCGATTTTTTACAGCATTTGTGTTTATATATGTGGAATTTGATTAAATATGCAAGTGGCAATGAATAAACTCAATTGGTAAAAACTGGTGACAATATGGTTTCGTAAACTATAGTGAGTTCTTTTAAATAAACTTCATCGCATAACACTAAGGCTTAAGGCACACCACCATTGCGCAATAGAAAACAATAATTTTTCACGTTATTTTAATGAGATTTGTCATTTGATTCAGTAACTGTAGTGACATTAGTTTTCTTTCTCAAACTAACTAACTACATGGAGCAGAGTCCTTCTTGAGAAGCTAACGGGTCCTCAGCTAGTCGAGAAATTCCCCGCATTTTGTGGAACCCGAAATTTCATTACCGCTTTTATAAGAGCCTGCCACCTGTTCCTATACTGAGCCAGCTCAATCCAGTCCATGCCCCTCTCCCACCTCTTGAAAATCCATTTTGATATTATCCTACCATCTACGCCTGGGTCTCCCAAGTGGTCGCCTTCCCTCAGATCTCCATACCAAAATCCTGTATGCACCTCTCCCCTCCCCCATACGTGCTACATGTCCCGCACATCTCATTCTTCTCGATTTTATCGCCCGGACTATATTTGGTGACTAGTACAGATCATTAAGTCCCTGGTTATGCGGTCTTCTCCACTCCCCTGTCACCTCGTCTCTCTTAGGCCCAAATTATTTATCAATCAAAATCGATTTTACTAGAGGCTTTTTAAAATTATTTTCTATGAATAATTGCCGGCTTCTTGTGACTTAATGGTTACTCATTTTGGTGCAAAGACTTTCTGCAAGAGAACGGGTACGTGGGCGATCATATATGAACCGACCCGACTGATATTTCGATAATAGCTTCGTCAGTAAAAGCAAGCCAATATGACTAGTCAACCAAAATATGTGTGCGGGTGAAGTTTTTCAGTTCAGGAAAAATACGTTCTTCAATAATTCATCTTCTATAAGGTATAATTTGATGCAGTATTTGCAACAATGCAAATAAACAGCTGTAAGATTGAGAATGTGTTTAAGAAAAACAGGAACCAAAATTTTATAGAGGTATCGTTGAAATATCATTGTGTTTAAGACATTTAAGGTGCTGAATAACGTCACATTAGCAGCAACAGAGTACAATCCACTCGAAACTTGTCCCGTTTTCATGGATGTTGGCCAACTTATGTTCCTTCTGCCGGTCGGAACGTATTCCTACACTAAATTGGGAATATATTATTTATTCTTAATGACTGTTATATAAACTTTCAATTTTTAATACAGAGTAATTTAATTTATATTGTATAAACGCGTTTCATTACCACATATAACCTCGAAAATTTTATCTCTGCCATCTCTGCCCAGACAACTTGTGTCGGTGGATTCTCTTCACCAACCATGTATTCCACCAGTTTAGTGAGTCCTGCCATGTAGGCCTGTTCTATGTGCATTAGCCCTCTTCTTCCCTTTTTTCTGTAAACACGTAAACGACTTACGTTCGCTTGTGAGTAATGCAGTGTATGAACGGTTAGCATGTCACATGTTTCTCCTTCCAGTTGTATTTATTTTCGACGCGAGCCAATAATTAGAAAACTATCTCTGTACTGGCACTGAGAGTGACACAATTGCTTGCACTTTATTTTTTGCGCTTAGCTCGCGGTTCCAAATCAGTCTTAGTCTACTTAATGATACCCTCTTCAATTTTTACTTCTCGTCTTTATGTTCTATATTACTGTTGTCTTCTACTCTCAAAATTTTGTACACTTTCTCTGGTTTTAATTCTTTGATTTCATTCTCCAGTGCGTTCTCAACGCGTTCTTTCCTGTGAATTTTGCCACTTTTAGGGAAACTCATATTTTTCTAAAATCCATTTTATGGCCTTGCTAAAAGATTATTTTTTTTAAATTTTGATTAAATTACTTAAATCTTTGTCTCTTCTCTTTATCTTCTTTGAATTATCCGTGCATAGCAGCCAATGGTTTGCTTCCCATTGGTTCCGTACGATTGATATGCATGTCCATATTCACATCCAGTTCGTGTGTTAGAGGAGTAAGTGCTACTCAGAGAGTAAGTGGTGACAGTGAGTCGCCCTGAAATATGAACTTTATTTTGTTTACCTCGGTATGATTTTCTTCCATTAATTCCCGGTTTGTTACAAGTGAAGTGGTGTGTTCCATTTCTACACAGATATGAAGTAGTCTCAAAAATTCAATAATTTTATTACTTACTGCTATCAGTTCCATTGACTTTTCTATCCTGTTATGTGAAAAACCTATCGAATGAATTTTGATAGTCAATCCATAATCCAGAAAACAGTTACATTCTACTATTATTATTATTATTATTATTATTATTGAACGCTTTATTCTTTATTGGATGCTTTATTCTTTATTTATGTTTATTCAGGCCCAAAATGTTGCCCTTCTCTCTTGGATACCACTGGTATACGTGTTCCTTCTCGCAATGTCAGAAACTCCTCCCTGTTCACTGCTACGTGTAGAAAAATCCGTCAGCGAAATGTGTTACGGAAGCTAACCGCGTGTGCAAAGCCATCGATATCTTGAGGAAGCCCATTACTTATTTAAATCAGATTTTGCGCTGAAATCGGACATTTCTCACATTAACGTATCTGTATTTCTTCAGAGTGTAGGGGTTTTGCCCCAGTACTTTTACATATTTTTTCCTGAAATATTGCATTCTTTTGTTTGTTTCTTTGTTTAGTGTTTGTTTGTTTATTTGTGCTGTTCTTGTATTTGTGTTTCTTTTTGTGCTGGCTTTATAATAGGCATTTTTGCTGTTACGCTTTACGTTAATAAATACCCATTGATTGATTTTTATTATTTTTACATCATCTCCTTTATGCAGGGTATTCACACTTATATACCTGAAACAAACCACGTTTCTAGGGTATACAGTGCGGCAGCTATTCTGCACGTACTGTTCATGGTCTTCAATATTAAACTCTTCTGTGCTTCTATATTAGCACTTCCCGCAGTACGTGTGCTGTGCCCAATATAGCTGTTTTCTGTAGTTCCTTGATATCGTTCTGTCTTATTATTATTATTATTATTATTATTATTATTATGGCAATAGAGTCAAGGAGGTTGAGATGTGTGGGAAACGTAGCAAGCGTGGGAGAAATGAAAATTACGTGTAAATGTTTTGTCAAATAATCAAGAGATAAAATAACTTAAGTGATTTAGAATCAAACGGGAGGATGATATTAAAATGCATCTTACATGAGTACGGCTGGACAATCTTAACTCGATTAAAATTACTCATAATATTTCTCATTTTGTAAACATGGGAAAATATTCCTGTGCTTAACCATCTGAAGCCTTGTAGCCCGAAGATGACGCAGTTTTTCCGAAGCGCTGGTATCCATCTACAAGTTGTCACAACCAAGAATAATACCATGATGCAAACACAGTGTCTTTCAGCTAGCTCATAATGCACTGTTACATTCAAAACGGGTTAATGGACAAGTAAGGGTTGGAAAGAGTCGCCATTATGACTGTGTAATTGATCGCGTGACTAAATTATTTGGCACGACAACCAGCAGAAAGAAGAACATTTATTTTATTTTAATAATTGTGCGGTGTAACCAGTAGCTTAAATTATTCTAGCTATTACGCAAAAAGGAAGATGAAACCAAATGAGCTTCAGGCTGACAAACCCTGCCAGACAGTATTCAAAGGGCGATCCTAATTCTATATGAAGCACAATGCAAACTTCATACAAGGAGTCTGATGCCTTCGTTCACGCTATTATACAGAAGACCTTGCCGCTCTCTTACAAAGGTACCAATTGCTTTAATATTTGAACTTTCTTGACTAGTGCTGGTTGCTGTCGAACCCTTTCACAGTAGGACCGAACATGCCTAAGCAAGATTCGTGATACGATAATATTCAACCTGTTCTGATCTGTTACCTTAAATGGCATCCACAGCCTTAATAGGATCCCCCGCCCCAAGGGCACACGCCCCCCGCAAGCGCATTCCGTGCGCGATCATGCCACATGTGTGTTTTATTTTTAACAAAAGTTCGGTCCCCCCCCCCCCCGGGAATCATGACTGTTCAAATTACACCAATTACTACCGATCCACCTTTATTTATTTCTGTATTTCTTGCATTCTTATTTTCTTAGTGTACGAAACCTGAACTTAGTTTTGCAAAATTCGTGACTCTCTTCTGTGACGTTTAACAATAGCACCAATTTATTTTATCGTCCTTTATATTTTATTCTGTTTTGTTATGATAACAATCCAGTCAAGATATTTAAGACATGTCAACATTCTTTCAAATCACACCTGATGACTTTGTCATTAAAACGGCTGGGCTTGCAGTTACAAAACACGTCTCTTTCAAAGCAAACAGCCATTGAAGCCATACTATAATGTGAGCAGGCAAATCGTTACGAATAAAAAGATATGGACAGCGGAGGCAATATAAAAATAAACTACTACGCTGCATTCTTACGGGTGGTTCAAGTAAGTCACACGTGACAGCAGAAGCTACCACAAATACATGCGTGCTCGTTTCAATAAAATGCCGGGTGTTAATATGGAGATTCAACAAATTAGACTTGCAGTACTAGCGCAGGCGTCTTTCACAATTCCGACTACGTGCTGGGACAAAATATTATTTTGCAAATAATGAGATTTATTGCCAGCGCGTTAGATCGTAACTGCTGCACAAACTGAATTGCCAGGTTAGTAACCTGGAGTTCATATTTTTTCTAGTACATTTCACAGTAATGTTAGTAACTACGACGTAAACGTATAGCGTAGACTAATGGGATAAGAGTAAATACGGAGTTGAAATGATGTGGTGGAGACAGGAAAATGTCGGGGCCTATTTAAGATACAACACCGAGAACTTATATTGGGAAAATTTAGACTGAAAGAAAAAAGAGAAACCTACGGAAGGATAGCCATTGTCCCAAAGAGATTCAAAACTAACGCCCCTCTAACAAAACCCAAAACCATTACCGCCTTAACCAAGTTGATTTGTCCAGAATTCATGTATGATTTAGTATATGTTACTGGTCAGATTATGGTTCAGAGCGTAGCTGCCAGGTGGTGTAGTGGTCGATTCCGGACACGTGAAATATTTTTCTCTCTGGCACAGCGTCAAGAAAACATATAGGCCCCCACACATTCTCCTATCCAATGGGTACGGGAGGCCCTTTCAGAGACGTTAAAGCGGCCGCAGTGAAAAGCTGGCTACTCATCTCCATCTTCTTTCTATGCTCTTTCCTCATGACGTGGTGTTTAAATAGGAGAAGGAACAACTTCTATGTGCTCATTACGAGATCAGTCAGAAAATAAGACTACGTGGCTTATAAACTCGTTACTAGATAAGCCACAAAAATTGCGATAATTTAAGGGAATCTATCGTCTAGCGATTATGATATAGGCCTATATACTTCCAGCGCTGAAGCAAAATCACGGCAACCACACATTTAAAAATGAATGCGAGGTGGCAACATTTGTGATACGATTACCGATAACACTGAACACGGACTTCCATCACAAGGGGACAGAAGAGATTTTCGCAGGCTACGACAAAAACGTGAATTTTGGCGGGAACTACGTTGAAAAATGGTGCCATGGCAGCACCATTAAGTGTAATGTGTTCTTATCAGATGCGAACACAAAGAAGCCAAAATATATAAGCACTGTAAACGTATTCTATGACACATACTCGTACACACTTGACAATTGTTCTGGAGTGCTGCAGTGAAAGGATTACGACATAATAGAATCAAAGTGTTCAAGAATCGATTTGCACACAAGTAAAATCACATG
>BLKM01000518.1:417201-477721 GCA_013340265.1 Coptotermes formosanus
CAGTACACAGTCAACAGCACATTCTCACTCAAATATAAAGTGCAACCTCAGTGTAACGATAACAAAAAGTTCTCTCTGAAGATGACCCAGCAGGGTCGAAACATGTAGGAGTGTGTTACGATTGATGATAAAACTCTCTTTGTGCATTTGTTGGTGATTAGTGTTTTTGTATAATACAGTGCACGGACATGGAACACATTAAATTCAACTGTATGGTTTACAGACGCATAGGAACGCAGGTGAAAGTTTCAGGCAGTGTCACAACTCTGGGCTTCTGACACTTTTATATTTGTGTTATTTCTGCGTACCGACGAAGAAATTCTCGTGAATGCAGTTCTGATTAAAATCCATTATAAATACATCAACTCGGCTTTTGACCTCTCAGACACATTATATTAATTGAGTAATGAATCAAATGTGGTAACAGAATCCGACGCTTCAATGTCGCTGATACGGAGGCCAAAAATGGGACCCTATCATGAGCCAGTTTAATTTACTCAACATCAGAACCTAACATTTTGTGTTTCGTTATCTATTTTAATATTATATTTCCTGCTTTGTCTTCCATGTGGTCGCTTCTTAAAAAAGTATCCCCTCCGGTATCCTGCATGCATTGTTTCTTCATCCAAGCCGCAACTCAGCCTAAATTAAAATCCTACATTTAAATCATCTTTACAAATAAGACTAATCCCGATTTATTGCACTGGTATATATCACTATGAAACTCTACAGGTTATTCCAACATGTTTCGGCCGAAGCACGTGGCCATCATGAGGCAATACAAAAAAGGTTACATTTAGTTAAGAATATATAATATTGTCACAAGGTAAAGGTAAAATGTAGATCTCAGTGTAAATTACAATACCTTCGTACGCGGTAGGCAATCGTGTAAAGTACATAATGTATAATATTAAGTTTAAACAGCTTTGTTAAAAAAACTAAGATAAATACAGTAGTTTTTGTACTGGGATATATTAAGTTATTTTTATTACAACAGACCCACTGTTACATGAATGCATTCTTTAACAGTCCTCACGCTCCTCTCTATGTAATACACAGCAGTAATTTTCATCCCTCAAATTCCTTCTTTCTAGATTCAAGGAAATTTTTATTTACGATTTGTTTAGAGTCGGTGTTAGTAGACCCGAATCTGTAGCATTCACTTGTAGATACACCAGTAAATAATGATGTGTAAAGGATTTTGAGAAAGCTGTAGTGGCCTATTTTGAGGGGTTGACGAAGCTACGGGAGACCTACATGTAACAGAGGATAGCCGGTTCATGTGCCGTGATTTAAAATCATCAGTTTCCGAACAACAGTCTCGAATGTCAAATTTCGACCGCGATATTTGGCAATAGAAAAGGTGTTACGTTAAATGCAGGCCTACACGTACGCTTTATAAGGCGAGAGAACTCTAAAGAAAGCAGAGTAAGAAATTTAAATATGCTGAAAACCGGAAGCTTAATCAGCTGATCGCGTAATATTCCTGCCTTTATGAATCCTGTAAGTTCGTCATAGCTTTCAAAAAGCACACTGATTCTCTCAGGATCCGGCACACTTCACACTTTCATACAATATTTCTTTAACATACGCATGCGTAACTACTCGCGTTACTTCCACACGTACACTTTCCAAGCAGCCACTCACCTTAAGTCCGACCAATCAACACACTGTGTGTATTTTTTATTTATACATGTCTCAGCCATCTAAATTCCTAGACTATATATCTAACAATGCTAGGCAAAGAGTACAAAATTTAGCAGGCTTTTAGGAAACATTTTCAATTTCAAACACGTAAAGCGAGAAAATTCAAATAACATAAATTGAATTATAGGCGTAACGAAATTGGAGGAAAAGCTTTCCAGTGCACGCACCTAACTAAATAATTGACTGGCTGCATTAGTTTAAGTACACACAGGGTTTAAAAATGACCTGGCCATATATAGAAATTAGTTTTCTGTCAGTATATACCTGCAATAAAAAGGTTCAGGATTTTAGGTATCAAGCTTCTGAAGCATTCTTGCAATGCAACTCACAGGAACTGTGCCGATGAGAACATTACGTAAGAACATGGCATCCATAAGGACAGACAGCTCGGGGGCGACTTCTTTGTGAAGCGAAATTGTTCAAATTACACGCGTTCTACAGCAGGTGCGTGGATAAGGTAGTTGAAACACGTCTGGCGAAAGAAACAGGGATAATTGTGAACGTGTTCACGCATTTCCTTGCGACAGCACGACAACTGGAGTACAAAAATGTGCACATTTACGACGTACTCTAGACCTTCGGGGAGTTATCGCTGGTGATCTGTTGCTCCGGTAAGCAGACAGCACTTTAGTCTACTTCCCGAAAGAATACAGAAGTGTAGGATAACACTATAAACACACACACATAAATATATATGCATATAAAAGCATCTCATGCAATTAAATTCTGAAAAAGTCGCCTTGATTTAAGTAATATCGCATTTCGATTAGACAACACAATAAGCTGCCCACGTTCAGAATATGTTACTAATAATTTGCCACAAAATTAGATACGAATTATACACACGATAGTAAAGGTATTCCACAGACGACTCCATCTCTAGAAGGGTTATTGAAACAGGCAGCAGCAGATGAACAATTCAACTGACTTTTTGACTCGGTTACAGTTTGAAAACGCTGAGTCCTAGCAAAGTATAAACACAAATCTCCATGTCTGAGATACTTGCTCTATGCCTCGATCATTTAGATCCCATTGGTCTGATCTTACTGCCTGCTATGTTAGGTCCACATATACCCGTCAGCTGTTTTCAAAAAATAACCTCATTTTGTGTTCTTCAATTTCGGTAAGAAATGTATTGAGTCATTAAAAGGACTGTGTCGATTAATTAACAGTTACAAAATTTGACGTTTACATCACGTTAATTGGGTTAATCTTTGTAACTGACTTAAGAAATGATTTCTTAACTTAAGAGAAGAACAGACTGCGGTTATGTGAAGAGAAACTGTTGAAGGTAGAAGGGAGAAAGCTATCCGATCATCAGCTACATAATTTCTAACATGTGTATCTATATGCACAGAATTTTCTCGAAACTTTTAGGAAGAGACTGTTTCGGAACCTAAGCTTAGATAGGGACTATAATATTAAAATAAACATAAAATAAATAAACACAATGTGAGAGCTTGGACTAAATTTATCTATCACTATTAGCTACACTGGCAGATTTTGTAAAAACGTACTGAAATTTAGCGTTTTGTCAGAGGCTGGTAAATATTTTGACCAGATGAGAGACTACTGATGTCTTTAAAATAATTTTGCTTTATTAAAGTAATAAAATTTTCAAAGAATTCTACTGTAGCCCGTGACAGGTTAACACTGCGAAAACATAAGCTTAAGGCATTATAAAAACAGTTTGCAGGACTACTACATTCAGTATAAAAACAGTTTGCAGGACTACTACATTCAGTATAAAAACAGTTTGCAGGACTACTACATTCAGTATAAAAACAGTTTGCAGGACTACTACATTCAGTATAAAAAACAGGCCCATATTCACACGACAATATCGATGCACTGTTCACAGCCATCAAATGGTGCAAATGCAAACCACTTACACAACTGTGTTATCGCTATGTTTCCAACGACTATAACAAGCTAAAAACATTTTGTGTTTTTGTATGTTTTAAAAAGTTTTCTTCAAACAGAGTTGGCAATGCTCTTGCGTGAATCTTGCGACTCCAGCATAGCATTACCTTGTTATTAAACTGGGATGCATGCAACATTTCATGACTCGAAGGGCAAAGGCAATAATGAGGATAAGGAAAGCAATTATATGTATTATAATAGAACAGAGAGAAAAAGACTTCTGGTATAGACAATCAACATAATCCAGAGGCGACGCTGGGTTGGCTTCAAGTTGGAGAAACTCTTTCAACCACCCGCAACCTCGCGGCTTTGATTCCTTTCTCTGCGTCCGTTAGAAAACTTTAGACGAAGGAATTACTTGGCGGTCTGTGAACTGTGAGAAAAAGCTGCTTCGAAGTCATCAGTTTCAGTTGAATTCTTTAAGGTCTTGAAGGAAAGTGCAGAAAGAACAAGTACGGGTGTTTTCACAATTAGAATCCTATTAAAAATGTTCCCATATAATTAATGTCTGATATTCAGGTACATTTAGTGCCTTGTAAATCATGCGCAAGTTGGCGTAAATACTTCTATTGCATACATCGTTATGGTATTAGTGATTCTGTCGAAACCACTGTGTATGCGCGTGTGCGTGCGTGCGTGCGCACCTCACCATACACACTAATTTGCATTAATGTTCTTCCTGAGAACTAAAGTCTTCTGGGATAGGACGTTCTGTCTTGTTTGAGTGGTTCCCTGTGCTCTGAAAAATCGTATGTCCTTCACCTTCATGCCTGAAGTAAAAAAAGCAAAGCAACCCCTGTACAAGCCTGGACAGGCCCTTAGGGTTCCAGGGGGTTGAGGCTCCCAGATTTCTAGACAATCGGCACATGAGGTGGCAAGGTTGTCAGCTCTACGCACCGGCCGCTTTTAGCCCCCAGTAAATATTCCTGGTACTCATGTCTGTTAGAGGCTGAAGTATCACTACAAAGAAAAGGCAAAGGCAAACGTCCCTCTGCACGCCATGAAGGCATAGAGCAAAACTGGAGGTAAACTTTACCCTTTCTTAACCTCGGCTCTAGCTGGAAGTGGGCGGTCAGCCTAACGCTCCGGGCGCTTTACCATCGGTGAAAGAGTTTCCCGTAGCCACTGTACATGCGGCACAGTGGGCCTCCGCACCAGCCTAGACATTTTGGAGAAGAGACGAATATCGTGCCCAAGCCTGGATTCGAAATTCGAATCGTCAATAACGGAGCCTGGTCACCATACTGACTGCGCAATTCCGACTCCTGCAGACTTAAAAAATAAATAAATGTAATAAATAATTATGCCTGCGGAATATGACCGCACTCCGTCCGAATAATCTGATAGGCCTATAGAAGCGACGATCGGTACTCGTTTTCTATATGTACTTAGACTATCAGTTATTCCGTTTGAAGTTTTCAATGTTTTCCTGAGTCTCTCCATGACAAATAGCTCAATATCTCTTATTTTGTGTTATTCGTACTGTGCATATTCCCGGAATTAACACATCAACCAACATATGCACTTAAAAAATACAGTTCAAGACAAGTATTAAAACTCCTATATGTTTCGACACTGCGGTGCCATTATCAGGGAGTTGTTTCGAATAAAGGAGTACAAACCCAACCACAAGCATAACACAGCGCCCGACACGACACACTTCACACGCTCCACGGGGACGGAAACTCTTCGGATCACATAAGATCGAGACAGATGTTTGTATGCATACTCAACACAGAATATAAACAACTACGAACTTATATGTGGAAAAGCTCACTTTTAATATCACAACATTTTAATTTTAAGCTTATGAAACCTACGTATCTTAGAATTTTAATATTTTAATATTTTACTAATACCAGTAAGGGCGATTAGCGTGTTGGGTTTGTACTCTTTGTTCTAAACAACTCCCTGATGATGGCATCCCGGTGCTGAAACATGTAGGAGTTTAATACTTCCCTTGAATTGTATTTTATTAAGTGCATATGTTCCTTGATGTTTTAAACAATGTCTCTTACTTTAAGCAATCATCTACAATCGCATTTCTTTTAAATCGTAAATTACTTAGTCTACCATTCATGAACACTTTTCCGTTTTCCTTTAATAGGACTTCGGCATTCGTGTCAGGGTCGTCAAACCTGTGAAACAGAGTGATAATTACGTGTTCCACCCAATTTTAATATTTCGAAACCTCTGCATTTGGTCCATTTCCTTTATTGATGTTTCTCTTATAATTCTCAGAATAAACACCGATAATTTACCTACACAGAATTAAACAGCTGGTCTTTATAATGGACAGGCAAAATGTTCTCTGTGAGGCAACTACAATTTTAAATATAATTTGACTAAATTTTATGCTTCAGTGAGTTAAAATACACTCAGAATCAAGACTGCAGTCTGCAAGCATATGATAGAACGTAGTTTTATCAATGGGTACCAACGCTTTGGAGATACCTGCTGCTGCCTTCTTCAGAGGTGTAAAAGCAGCAGGTTCAGTCTACATTTTCTTATCTACGTACGTAAATAACGACTCGCTGTCATATCCCAGAAGGCCGTATCCTTCGTAGGCCTAATAAGTAGTGTGACAGCCTTGAATCCCACATACTAAAAATAATCTAAAAAAAATCTGTTTTATTTTTCCTGCTTTGAAGAAGCGTAGTAGTAAATCACATGATAAAGTTCAGTCACATGTATGCACGCTATAATCAATCAATCAATCAATCAACCAATCAATCCAGAAGGCAGACTCCACAACAGGACTCCGCACCGCATGTTGATGATGCAGATCAGTCATTACTTGAAACAGTCAGATAGTATGCAGCAGTGTGGAAACCAGGGAGATCATGTCAGGAACTACATAAAAATCATGCGGCAGCCCAGTCAGTTAAGCAGGATAGCTACCTTCTTTGCGTTCCAAGCACTGTAGCAGCCTCTGCAAGGTAAACTGGTACTGCCTCATAAACTAGAACTGACAACTTGCCTTGCACAGAGCAAAAGTGACTCAAGATTCACCGCTTCTCCCACACGGAAGTCTAACACAGACATGGGCCATTTAATGTTTCAGATGAAGATAAAATTATGTTCTTCTTATGCATGCCATAAAGGAATGTGCGGGTGGAAGTAAAACTCCACTCATTCTTAATCTTGGCACTACATGGATTCAGTCGTTATTTTCACACGTCAACCGCTTTACCTACGGGGAAACAGCCTCCAGTGTCCATTAAACAGAAGGCTGGGTGGACACCAGAAGCGGTCTGGCAAACTGAGGAAGAAATAAACATCTTGCCCCTGCAGGGAATCGACCCACGTTCCCTCGATTGTTTAACCGGTAGCGTAGTTGCTATATCGACTGAACTATCCCGGATCAATGTATTGTTTCCGATAGATCATTAACTAACTTGGAGGATTAATATCATTTTTAATTAATGAAGTACGAAACAAATACAACAACAGAGAAGAAATTGCACAATAACAGCTGGCTAATTCTAAAACAATATAACACGTTTGGATTTCTTGTGTGGAATAGGGGGTTTCGAGTACAGCAAATAGTAACACTGTGGATCTACACACTACGACGCTCCATAGTCTCCTAAATGGTGACTAGTGTGAAGGAAGAATGAACTTCCTGCGTGTGAAGGATTCAGAACTTTCTGTAGACAGGGGCAGCATGTTCCTACAGAATGCTGGTAATCACTTACACATTTACATGTTGTTGAAACCTAGAAGATGATTCTTAAACTTGTTTTAAAAGTACTCAAAATGATGGAAACCCATATGAGTCATACAATTAATCTGCACAAAAATGCCTTCAAAAAACTATATCTACATATATATACATATATACTCTAGGTACTCTATAATATTATACAGGCGCGCACACAGGAATTTTGCTTGGGGGTAGGGGGCTGACCCTGAGGCTATATATAATTTATGTTTGATTTTAAAAATTCTGTTATAACATTATGTTGTAAGTATAACATAACACTGTCTGCAGCTGCACTCATATACATACAAATATAACTACATGTTCCATGACTCAATCACTGTGTCCTACCTTCTTGTTTTCGTAATTCTATTAATTTATTTTTAAAAATTGTAATGTACTAGTCATTAGCTGATTTCAGTAGATGATTTTGGCTGAAGGGTAAAGGCACTTAAAACTTTTGATATCACATCTACAAAATCTGCTTTTTACTTCCGGTTTTGGGGGTTTGGGAGGCTGCAGCCCGGCAGCCCCCCTTGGGTGCGCCATTTATATTATATATATATATTATGGAGTATAAAGCCACAAGTTTGTCTCAAAAGACCTTCATCAGACTAGGAATAAAGAATTTATAGGAGCAGGAATGTATAGCATAAAACCGTATAAACTGACGTCAAATCTCACAGTTATATTTTTCGTATTACAGTTTACAATTGTATAAACGGTGTCTTATCAGTAGCGTCACTACTTTTGTAGCAGTTTTTTGGTAAAATTACTGCAGAAATTTTTTTGTTTAAAATAGTACTGTTTACTGTTGTTCAATTTATTCACGTGTGTATGTGTTGATATCGCAGTTAAATTTATTATAACAGTTATTACTAGTTAAAGTATTAAATTCTTCTAGGCTTTCTTTCTTAAGTGTATGTGCGTGCAGACGCGTGAAGAGTGCAAGTTCCTGCTGGTTATATCTCCAGTGAGGGAATTCGTCGCTTGAAATTCTGTATGATGTTACAACCGTATGTTTCTTACAGTAGGAAAGGATTTTGTTATTTCTGAGATAGACAGCCGACTAAAATATTTCCGCGATTATTTTCCTACTTTACGTGAAAACTACTTACGTATATGAGTATTTTTTCCTCGCCAGAAATGTTCATAACATGCTGTCGTCTTCTGTTCACGTTTGTGTTTTCGAATATAATTTTATGGTCTGTAATCAAACGAGATATTTAATTAGATTTAGGCGCCTTCGCAAAATTGTGAAAAGCAACGATTGGCTTCGTCACGTCAATCTGCTGGTCCAAATGGAACCACTGGGCTCCCACTGGACGGATTTTCATGAAATTTGATACTGGACTATTTTTCAAACATCTATCGCGAAGTACAAGTTTCATTAAAATATGACAAGAATAACGGGCAATTTACATAAAGATCTATGTACATTTATAATACTATATCGCTGAATTCTTATTAGTGCGAGAAATGTTTCAGACAAATGTTGTACAGAAAATCAAAACACTTATTTATGTTTAATATCTTTTTCCCGAAAATCGTACCATTTATGAGATAATGTGGAAAAATATGGTACATCCAGACAGGCCATAGTTTACAATATAATAAGGCGCATGCGCTTTGAACGCTGGACAACTAAGGCTACAGAAGCACTCAGAATATGCAGTACTTATTGCTTTCCCACGGCAAAAATGGTTACGCTAACGCACCTCCTTATTACGTTTACACATAAGTTGCCTGTCTTGTTACTACTCACAATTTTTGTTAACTTCTACTTACTACGTGTTTGTGTTTTGTACCTTACTTTCAAAACTTTTGCTCACACCTATCACTGTTTTTGGCGCAAGCATCATCTTAGAACCGTTGTAACATGACTAGGTCAAAAATACTTTCCATTGAGACAATTTCATAACTAAGTATATACAGGAGACTCCTTGTAAATCTGACAGTCGCTCAGTTAGGGAAGAAATTTAGAGCCATTTACGAAACTTGAAATTTCCTAATAAAACGCAGGCGATGGACACATGTTGAGCCATATACATATATAAATGAATCCTGCCGACAAGCTTCACGTTTCCTCAACCCCTCCCTTGTCGAATTTCTTTTGGCTAAATCAAAATACAGAAATATCATATGGCAAGTATGTACAGCTCGAAACTAAACAAACTTAATGAATTTAACCTAACACGTTACAGAGCGTATATACAGGTCCGAGTACAGAATGATAAAGTTCCATGTGAATTATACAGCATTTAATCCAACAATTGCACAATTAACAGCAAACAATCATTTGTCGCTTATTCCGTTTTGGAGAACTCCCAGATAATAACCATGCTAAGGCGGAAATATGTAGGAGGCACACTATAAAGTGATAAATGTTGGGTTATTTTTGATTGTGCTACTGTTGAATTAAATGTTGTATAATCAGCACATTACACAGAACACGAAAATATTAAATCTCTATGTGAATATTACCCATCCCGCTACGTCTACGGCTACATAGCGGTGTCATCCCTTTAGGAATTGTAACCAAATTGTTTACATGTGTATACATATTCATCATCTCCTCATGGAAAACAAATGACTGTTGAATCAAACCGTTTCCACAAACAACAATTACTAACACTTTACAGCGGACAAAGGGAACATAAAATTAATATAAGAATAAAGGCATAAGATATGTCAAATCAGAAATTCTCCACTTTCTGTAACTTATACCAGTTATACACGAAACAGATTCTAAACCGCAGCTACAGAATTGAACTGGAAAAACTTGAGAAATACAGAGTGAAATAAAGAAAAAAAGTATGCATAGGATTAAATAAAAACGTAGAAACAAATTTACGCTTTGAAATGGAACAAAAAATCGAGGTAAGAGTAAGCGTAGCCATGTTATGTACCAGAAGAAGCTGGGAACTGGTCCATCTTCTGCGTGAGGGACAGCTTCATTCCACCCGCCGATACCTGCATGCCGAATTTCTGGTGTAAATACAAAAGTTAACACGCCCTAGTAGGAGGCAGGATTTACAGGAATTACATTTGTAACCTATAAAAACTGGAGTGATGGCATTTTTGAAAGCATGCAGGATGAATCTTGGAAATAATCAGCGGTCATAGTCATAATTTTAACTTGCTTATATCGGTCTATCTTGGATGTGACTTTAACAATTAACCGTTGAATATATAACTCTTTAATGCATTTCAATTTGTTAATGTTTATGTAAATATTAATTTACTTTCCTAGAAGCAAAATTTAGGGAAGACGAAAAGTTACAAGATGAAATAGCGTTCATAAGTACATTAATATAGGCCTAAATAAAAGACGAAAACTGCAGTACACCCGGGATTAGAATTGGCGCTTTAGTATTGTCGATTTCGGTTAGTATAATAGTAAGATTAACCATTTTTCCTGCTCCAATTTTATTTAGGTATTTAAATATTACAGTCCTCTTAAATGTGAAGTCGTGTAGCTTGGTAAACATTTACCGACGTTTCTGACGAATGTACTATGACCATCAATCAGGTTCTTCTGAAATGTCAGCAAAACTCTAGCAGCCCGTAACTTATCCAACCCCAGTTATCGACTTGTCTGCCAACTTATTTAAACACTTTAGTTTTGTATGTAGACCCAAGTAGCATAAACAATCGTGACTCAATATTTAGTGTGGATAATCCCTGAACACTACATGCAATTATTTAGACTAATTTGCCATATTAAATTCGAGTTTTCAGGTTTTCACGATGGCTGTTGTTCAAATGATCGCCTTCTGTGGTATCATATCATGTAGGGTAAAAAGTCTGTTGCGACATTTCAGTTGAACCTGTCAACTCAATGTTGACAATAAAATTTTTTTCACGTGGATGCAGACATTCGGCATCCATTTGGATCAAATTTAGTCATCGTGCAGGTGGAGTTAACATGTTTCGCAGAAGCCACGAAACAAACGTTTTAGTCTGTAAGGAGTAATAACCCTAAAGGTCAGAGTTAATATATTAATTTAATGTGTTCCATGTCCGTGCATTACATTATACAAAAAACTTTAAACACCAACGAATGCACAAAGAGTTTTTTCGTCAATTATAACACACTCGTACATGTTTCGACCCTGCTGGGTCATCTTCAGGGAGAAACCTTCCGTTATCGTTACACTATGTTGCACTATACAGTTGAGCGAGAATGTGCTGTTGACTGTGCACTGCGCCGTTTATGGAGGCGTGAACTCTCCTCCATGTACGAGTGTGTTATAATTGACGAAAAAAACTCTTTGTGCATTCGTTGGTGTTTAAAGTTTTTTTTGTTAATATATTAATTTTATTTTATTTAGCTGCAGTAAAAGTACCTCTGTTCGTGATATTCGGCCCTTTATTTCATGGAAATATGTACTGAGCACCGCTCAAAGTAATTCTGACACACATACACACACACACACACACACACACACACACACACACACACACACACACACACACACACAAACACCCACCCACACACACACACACACACACAACTAAGTTTGTGGTGAATGTACACAATCCTACCAGAAGAATGGGCGAGTCCTAAAATTGTGTGCATTTTACTCTTATGACCATGCGAATTACTCGTTAGAATTCAAGTACCCAATTTTGAAATGTTGGTAGTTTCTGGAAACTTTACCATCAAAATATCTGCCAAATTACTCACACAAAAGACTTTTATTACCAGTGATAGCTAAACGTATGTTTTTTTCTTTCTGAAGAGTTTTATTCTAATGGGGCACAATGACAGTTCACGTTATCGAAAACAAGCCACTGTGCAATGGCTGTAAACGACTACGTTGGTCAGAAAGTGACAATTATTCTCGCAACCTTCTATATGTTTAACAGGAATGAAAGTTACAACAATATGAAGGAACACTCAGTAGCTAAACGGACACATTTCAGTAAGCCACACACATATATCAGGGCGTTACTCTAAATCAGAAACGAGGTACCTTAAAACCAAAATTCGTTTCGTTGCGTTTCGTAGTCCACTCCTCTTCTACCTACTTGTTCACAGTAGGTGTACAGAGTTTTTATTTTCACTTAATCACACTCAAACACACACCACAGTCGGTAGGACTCCTCTGGACGAGGGATCGGCACGTCGCAGAGACCTGTACCTGACAACACAAACACTGTACAAGATAAACATCCATGCCCCCGGTAGGATTGAACCCACGATCCCAGCAAGCGCTCGGCCGCAGACCTACGCCTTAGACCGCGCGGCCACTGGGATCGGCTCAACACCAAAATTACGGTTATCAATTTGCCGCCCCTGGTTACGATTTTACGTTTACGTCAACTGGAGTCTAATTAAGAGGAAAGCGTCGTAATGTTGAATATTGTGAAGTAATTATTAAACAGTGGGTTTGAGAACAAAAGGTCTGTATAATAATCACGACTTCACGTCTAAGGCTTTGTATACGAAATTACGTAGTAAAATAAATAAATCACAAAATACAATATTAGTTGACGCGTCTATTGAATAAACCACATATGTATCCTCGACTTGTTTCAACAATCAAAGAGTCATCCTCAGGTCGAAAAACCATGTTAGCATAGGCTATATAATTACATAGGTAAAATATGTGGTATAAAATACAGGAAAATTAATGATTGCGCTTGTTTGACGATGAAACAAAATCCCTGTGCTCGGCTAAGTGTCAAATTGTGCATACTACAAATACACATTGGTCCAGCTTTACTGTCCACTCGGAAATAAAACTGTTGTCACTTTTAGGACTTTGTGCCGACCAAGAAGTGATTGTAAGCAGGGGGTTTGGTCAACAGACATATATGCTGCTGTTGTGCTTAACAGTTTATTACTATCTGAATAACCAAAAAAGTATGGACAATGCATGTAAAGTAACTTGGAGCCGTGTAGCGTGATATATATTTACCGACGTTTCAGAAGGGCCTTCTGCGTCCGCATTCAGCGTTATCAAATGTAAGAACTTCGAATATAACGTGGTTAGGGACGTAAGAATTTCTTAAAAGGCTGAGAATTTATAGACTAATTCAGCAAATCTCTGAAGACGGTGAATGCAATGTGTGCCGAAACTTTGGAATAACTTCAACACACGACGAGGCTGAAACGTGAAAGTCGACATTTCCCACCGAACGCTGCCAACATGGTTATGAAATAAGACATAAGGTGTAAGTTGGGGCAAAGCCATGGTGCCGTTTTTTAATTGGTTCGCTTTGTGGTCTTAACCCGCAGTATTATCTTGTTAAATTATAATGGAATGAAGACCACCAGGCGAGGGGGAACAGCATTTCTGACACCAGTGGTTAGGCTGAGGTTCGCATGCCAGCCACTTCCTTTCTGCTGCTTAAACACGTAACTTTCGAAATGCCTAATCTCACCGGAGAGGGTGCCATTGTAATGTTGCCGTAATGGTGCAGATTTCCATTCAGGAATCTCGAAATTCGACCTAATAACAGGATACATGTTACAGTACCTGATGTTTGTCTTACCTTTCCTTGCGTTTAGAGACGAAATCCAAATTGTAGCCTATACTAAAATAGCGAACGACCACGAAATTTCAAATTCGTAATTACTTATCATTCGTGAGAAGTTTTTCATGTTACAGTTCACACATTTCAGAAAACACATTAACCTTTTAAAGCCTAGCGGTAACTTTACGTACCACGAGGTTTAACATTCAAAAATACTAAATGTTGCTCACATTGCGTTTATGTGTTTTGTACGGATCTCAGAACAAACAGCAACTTTTGCCTTATAAAACATTAAGAGATTGGTTTTTATAACCGAAGTGGAGAGTACGCACTGAGTCCTTATATAAAACAGATACGCTTCGTCTTTAAAGGGTTAAATAACCGAATATCGACATGCGCAGGTGTACGCACACAGATGAGTTAAAAGGCAAATATATTTAAAACGTTGCAGCTGATGTTTGTCTAAATATTATGAATAAATGCCTTTCCTACCTCACAGAGAAAGGACTTATTCCATTTGAAGGCCTATAGGTAATGTTTAGGCAAATAACTGGTGCTGACTGTGAGAATCATGTTAGGATAAATAGGCAACTACGCTGTGTGAGTAAAATTCAGAATTTCATAAAGTTAGTGCAAGTTTATCAAATTATTTTAAGTGGCCAACGGGTATTGTTTCAAATTTTATAATTTTCCTTCTGTTTAAATATCTATAACAAAGCGGTTATTATAAGTACTTAATGATTTAACATTAAAAAGCTTTATATTTTAACCCCAGAATTCACTTATTTACTTAACGTGACTCTCGCAATAAATAATAATTATTTACGCAAACAAAAGTTTTATGTAACACAGATTTACTATTTTCCACAAGGCAGAAAATCAGTTTTCAAATTTTGTTTTAAAAATTCCTTCTTATAACTCATGCTTTCTTCCCAATATAAATTCTTGAGATTTATCCCTTCAAAGACCACCAAAATATCTTCCCACATTATGCAATTTAACATTAAACAGTAAATTAAAATTCCGAGGTCCTGATTTTAATTCATGCTTTCTCACAATTTTAAGGTCTTCATGTTCATGCTACTAATATTAAAAGGACAAGCGAGTAAAACCTGAGGGCATTCTAACATAGTAACGTCCGCTCCTCCCTCTCTGAGATTCGCTCTCACTTTTTTTATGAATTTCCTTTTCTTCTACAGTTTTGGTTGAATTTCTCTCTGTCAATATATTTTCGTGGTTCAGAGGTTTCACTTGATGTTAACATGTTGGCAGCACTCTTCCAGTTATTTTCTCTTACGTCAACTACAGAGCAACAAGTAGAAAATAATTTTTCACGCAACAGCTTTTGCATCAGTGACACACAATTCATGATTAGGCAGTTGCGGAGGATATTTATTGCTCGAAAGTAACATGAAGTACGAGAACTTCTCCAATTATAGTATCAGAGTCAAGGGGAATTTGTTCCACATTTCAGGCTAACGACATTCTAAAGTACGTGACGTTGCAAACGAAATCACAAAAAAAAAAAAATTATAGCTCAAAGATTTTTCCTCTGACTAGGATTCAGATGAAATCAAAACAACTGAGGACAGATCTCCAAATCCCCCCAAAACAAGGTTTCATTGAAGGACTATTTAACACCACTTTTAACAAAAATTTACGTAAATAAAGGCAACAGTAATTCTCCGCGAGTATTAAATAATTATAGCAATTTTTACCCTTTAATTTGCCAGTATGATTACTTAGTGTGGGGCAGTTGGTTGAGGCTCTGCGCTACAAACCGGAAGGTCGCGAGTTCGATTCCTGATTGTGTCGCTGGAATTTTTCATTGACATAAACCTTTCGGTCGCACTATGGCCTTGGGGTCGACTCAGACTCTAACAGACATGAGTACCAGGAATATTTCCTGAGAGGTAAAGGCGGCCGGTGCTTAGGACTGACAATCTTATCACCTTCATGTGCCGATTGTCTACAAATCTGGAAGCCTCAACCTCCTGGAACCCTAAGGGCCTGTCCGGGCCTGTAATGGGATTGCTTTTTTTTACTATTACTTGGTAGACTTATGAACGTGTAGCGTCTGCACGTGTATTTTAGCTCAACAGAATGCAGTTACGGGACTAGACCTGTATAGGTAATGCGTATTTATGATGTGTGAAGCAATCTGTGTAAGAAGTAAATGAAATGAAATCACAATAAGGAAGTTGCGTCTATCCGTCCATCTACGGCAGGTTACATCTGCTAGATATAAGGAAGAACTTAACTAGTTGGAAATCTGCAGTAAAATGTTTGCACAAAGATAATTATAGATTCTATTGTATAATAGAAAAGAATCTTTATTTGAAAAATTAACGTATCACATTAAAATGTCAGAATTCGTATACATTCGTATAAGAAAGTGAAGCTTGTTGTATGCAAAGAAGAAAATAAAAGGGCACAAAAAGGTCCTAAAAATTGAAGAAAATAAACCACTGAAATACCTACGAATAAATGGGAGGATAATATTAAAATGGATCTTAAGGAAATAGGATCGGATGTTGTGGACTGAATTCATCCGGCTTGTGATAGGGGAAAATGGATGGTCCTTGTGAACACCGTAATACATCGTCGGGTTTCACAGAATGCGGGGAATTTGATTACCGAAATAACTGTTAGCTTTCCAAGACGGACTTTTCCCCGTGGAGTTAGGTCAGATTTTTAACAGCAGAGTTCTCTCTGTAGTAAATGAATATAAATGCCAATTAACCCTTTCAACACGAAATGTATCTGTTTTACATAAAGACTCAGTGCGTACCGCACAGTAAAAACTCTATACCTCGGTTATCGAAAACAATATATTACTGTTGTATACGGCAGAAGTCGCTGATTGTTTTGAGATCCATACAAAACACATAAATGCGAAGTAACCACCATGCAGAATTTCTGAATGTCAAACCGTGTGGTACGTAAAGTTACTGCCATGCTTTAAAAGGTCAAGCATTCGAAATTACAAATAAATCATCTGGAATATAAGCTTGTGCCCCCCCCCCCCCCAAGTGCGTGTACCGTTCATCTTCCTTAGTGTTTGATGAAACTATATGATTTGTATTGAGATGCGTAACAGACAAAAATATTCAGAATGGCTGTACATTCTTAACGCAGTTTCTTCTTCCTGTTTCATATTGGATGCACACAGCCCGCACCCCCACCTCCACCCTGCAACCATCTGAAATTTTTCCCAAATAATGTTATTGCACACTGCGAAATCAGCAACACCAATGTTATCCTAACAAGAAACAGAATGACGCATGCAAAGACTAGCATTGCTGACAGCAAGCCATCAAAACTGAGCGAAACGTGAGCTACCCCGCAGTATCTTTGGAGAATGTTGTCATCCGCGGACGTGACACCAAGTAATCTGGTAGAAGTTTACAATCGTTCAACAGGAATGTCCTGCTCCAGTGTTCAGGAATAGAACAGACAGAAATCTTCACGAATTTTAACAGGCCTTTATTATGTTTCATGTCTCAGAGCCAGAAAATATATCTGCCGCCGAAAATCAAACAGACGCCAATTGAACTTGTTGGTCACTATCATTCCGGTGATATTCCAATACTGCTATGCGTATTTCTAAAGAAGGCGCTCCAATATCCACACACGGACGGCGCTGGACACTTTGCGCTGACTGCCTACACATGTTTTCCACTCCAGGGTCCTACAGATATACAAACCAGCCCATATCGCTTGTCATCATTACAAACATTCATGTGAAGACACCTGATAAATGAATGAAAGGAAATATACGGAAATACGCTGAAGGACGAAGCATATTTTGAGAAGATTGTCGATCCACGGTACTTTGTTCTCTGGCCTCAGCATTGCATATCGCTGCCAGTATACACCTACTGCTGTGCACAGGGACCTCGTCTATCGCTTTAGATTCTTTCAAATTGTCTATCATTTGCAACCGAACGTTCCTCTCTTTGCCACCTTACGCTGTTCAGGAACGTTGCTAGTGCCGTCCCCTCCACTCACCTGTTGTAACTTTACCTTCGTCGACCTATATAATCATTAAGCTCCAGTTAACATATCACATGCTCCTTATTGAAGCCAAACGAGACGCCGGCATCGCTTAAGGTGTTACTTTTGACTTTTAGTTCCCTACGATTTCAGCTGGTCCAGGCATTCCAGAAAGGCATAGAATTCAACACGCATGTCTCAATTGGAACGTTTCTGCGTCAGTACGTATGTCGTTAGCTTCGTATTCAAACCGTTCTTTTTTCAACTGCGCATGCTCCTGCATATGAGTGCTTATCCTTCATGGTGCCTACTTGAAGGTGCACAATGAAGAAGTTGGTTTGAACGTTAGTTTCACAGAAGGTGAAACTACATTTGTAGAAAACTAATACCTCGAAAACAGTTTCTTCACTGTGCGCGCCGCCTAAATTTTGATTCCTTTACTGTAACTTACAGCAGGGTTCCGTTTAATCAAGGCTTCGTTTCAGACATATTATTGTACAGTGTCATTAGGAATACGTACGGGATGACACAGAATAAATGTGTTTAAAGAAGCCTCCACCTCGCGGCCAGTGGCTTCTTGGAAATCAATTTGGAATGTGTAATCACTTACGTCCAGTGCGAAAGGTTGTTACGCAGCGATCAATCTGCGGTTTGTTTACTAGACAAGCTCCCACTCGAATGGAGACATGAAGGTTCTGACGGGCCTTATCAATCAGCAAGACAGATCGCAGCATCTGACCCCGCACCCACACGCATACGCACACCAACCCATTGTAAACTACAAGCTGCAACAAAATTCAGAGCCTAATGAAAATTGTATTCTCTTAGATATCTGATTTGGTCATACGGGCGATGTAATCCGAGGGCGAAGAAAACAGCAAGCCGCGTACTTTCAGAATTTTTAAGACCTGAGATTCTCACAAAGGTAACCATATTCGTAGGCTGTTAATACTAGGCCTCTCATTAGTATTAATTCGTTAGGTGCATGTAACATGTGTTTTAGAAATCAATACAAAATCTGTTTAGCCAAACACAAAGAAAGAGAATGTTCTGTGGTTCTAGGCATAGATAGGAAGATAATATCAAACTGGGCCCTAAAGTCACAGATGTGGGGTGCATTAAAGTGGTTCACGGTAAGATGTAAAGGAGGAATTTTTTGAATATTGTCACGAAACGTGTTCCATATAAATGGCGAATTTCTTGACCAGTGAAGCGTCTATCCTGTCTTCAGAAAGGAACTTAGTTGGAATTACACGTAGCCCTTGCTTTAACTCTCACTTGTTTTACACCTTTTTGCTTCAAGACCCCTTGCCAATAAACATCGCATCCTAATTTACGCCCTCTCGTTTTCGGTTTAACGCCCTTGGGCTGACTGCGCTCTATTACACTAACCCATACATATTCTGCTATTTCCTATGGGCATGACATTTTGATTTACGGCTCTCTGAGTTAGGCTCACGTTTTTAGAAACAGCTAGAGCACAAAACAAGGGCCTGGTGTAGTTAGACTTCATTTTCGCGGAGACAGATTATTTAAGATGAAGCCAAGGTCCATCACGTCGCATTTTACTGTACTACACTAGCACGCTCAAATGGGCACATCAGATAGCTCAGCAAACATTCTTCACCCCGTTTCTATTCAAATGGTAGGGAGGGTTAACAGCCCCTTTATGAAATGCTCAAAGATAGGAGAGGGGTGGGCATCAGGGTAGCCTGTGCACTGGCATAGACCCCACATACATTCGCGTCTACTGACCCACAATTCTACACGGTGAGATGATAATTCGGTTATTTGTTATAGGTATCTACATTCTTCTCTATACTTTCTTCACATCCACATTATTCTCTATATTTTATTTTTACACATCTTCATTCTGTGTTCAGCTGGGTTGTGAGACAATCTTCAAGCATACAGTCAACACTTAATGCAAAATGAAGAGCCCAGTTCTCATTATGTAGTGACTAACAGGAACATTACCCAGAGGAAGAAGCGATGCGAATCTGTTCTTAGTATAGAATCGAAATATGGAGTTACAATGCGTACAGGTGGCACATGAATTGTGCATTTGGACAGGTCGAGAAGGCAATCAACTAACAGACACATCCGGGCAAAGGGCAACGTCAAAAAAAGTGGTAGGGGGTTTATGGATTGTACAAGACACAACTGCATGAGGGAGGAGTAATGTGAAGGGTGGGGTATGGAGGAAAATAAGGTAAAAGTAGGAGGGCATATCGTAATTAATACCTTGACGTCTACAAATATAAACCGCACAAACCACATGGAGTGACAGGCAAACGCTAGCAGCACTGTTTACATACGAGAAAAAATAAACATCACAGTAGCCATGAGTTGGGCGAACAAGATGTTCGGACGTGAGGTCGGGATGCCGAGGCCAGAGAAGCACTCAGTCGTCAGGACAAGGTAGGTCCAATTCCTGGATGTTTCAGTTTGTAACCCAGTATGTCATGCGACATGCATACTCATTATTTCTAATCACTAGGGTCACATATTTATGTCATTATGAACAGACTGATGGTTTATGTATACTTGGTGTGATGTCGCTACAAGTAGGCTTATTACGCGAAATACATTCAGATGAACAGCATGTGTAGCACGACTGGGACTTCATGGCATTAATGAACAAAAATGGTGCCTTGTAGAAGTGCATTCCTAATAGGAAAGTGACATCACTATATGGCCCACACAGTAAAGATATAGATAGCGTTACCTTTGACGTGACAATAACAGGATCGAGACCTTCAGAAAGGGCACCGTCGTCGGTTGCTGTGCAGCAATGATGTCTTCCGCTCTACGGCAGGCAGCCCTGCGATAGAAAAAAGCTCTGAATAATACAGATTTTTCATGTACAATCAATTAGCGGGTCTGTAGATTACATGCGTGTGTCCCGCCTTAAGGTCTAGAGCCTGTATCTAGTGGGCCAAAATTATTTAACTTCGAATTTTCTTAAAAATTAAGGTTTCTAATTTATTTACGTTTTAGCAAACAAATTACTAATTACGTCCATCGAACAGAGTCCTCCTTGAGACAGTCAGACTTATAGAAACTGGTAGTTTGTCATCGTGTTGACAAAATTTGTCTGTATTATACACAACATTTACAGAGAAATGATGAAGATATAATCCGGTTGATAAGAAAGAACTAGGGGAGACCTCAGGTTCTAACAGCGGTGTTTATAAATGTTACGCTGTGCTGACTAGAAGACCGTTACTGACGCTTCGGAGGAGCGTGTTGTTTCATTTTGGAGGGTCTATCAGTCCAAGAAAAGTCACTTACTGTTCTTGGAGTGCAGACCGTGGAGATGGAGGCAGCACGCCCCTCCGAAATCTCGGTCACAATTTAGCAGCCGAAGCGGCATGACATCTCAAGAGACTTCACTCTTCAAGAAGGAGCCATATTTACCGATTCCTAAATCGAGTAGGGAGAAAGCATATTTATTTTATTCCATGGGGGAGAGCCACTATTTTATTTAAAACAAAATATTTTGCCTCAGCCTATAGGCGTCATAAATTCACGACACCTCTTGCAACTAGCACATTATGGTATAAGAAAATATTATTTCAAGTGATGTTTAATTTGGACGCGAAACTTTACCTCTGAATATAAGGGAAGCAAGTAAATTGTGCTTGTTACAGAGAAGGTGTTGACGGGAATACTTGGACCTTGGAATGAATATGAAACGAGAACAGAGAGGCAATTAACACTTTAATGACAGAGCATATCTGTTTTATATAACGACTTAATCTGTACCGCGCAGTAAACACCTTCCATCTCGATTACACAAAACCAGTCTGTTAATGTTGTATAAGGCAAAAGTTGCTGTTTGTTCTGATATCCATACACAACATTTAATCGTTATGTTAGCACCACGCAGAATTTTTAATGTTAATCCTGGTGGCACGTAAAGTTACCGCCAGGCTTTGAAAGGTTAAATAATGAGAAGTTTCATAATATTTACGCTTGCCTGCAGTCTACTATAAGGATGATTTGAATTTCTGATTCAAATTTCTGCCTCTACATCGGCTATCCCAATAAAGGTTGTGGAATTTCCTGAGTTTCTCCAAGCAAGTGTTTCGGTGGTATCACGATTAGGCTGCAACCCTTTGCTTCAAAGTCCTATACAAATTATTTTCCATCAATCACTCTATCATTCGACTCCCTGTATTCTCAAACACTGGCAGAACTAATAAATAAGTCATAAAAAATATGGCTGATGAAGTCAAAAGAAAGCGTACGAGACAGAAGAGAGGATAAATGCTGAGGTACAGGTGTTTAGAGACCAACAGCTAAGTACACGCACCCTATCGATTATAGGCATATTTAGGCTAGCGGATGCGCATTGAACCGAATTAGAGACAAAGTGTGGGGTGCAGAGTGAAGCAACTTATTCATAAAATGGTCCAGTAGCAAATTATTATGAACATTATAATGAACCTTAAAATAAATTTCAAATTAACCTCGCTTATTTTGAATTCCAGTAAAAGAAATGAGACTGTCAGCGCTAATTATGAACAAATAATGTGTGACGTTCTTATTGTAATAAGTTGTTACCTTGCTGCAATAAATGATTGCAAAGATAAACTGCATTGTAACTGTTAATAATTATATTTGACGGTGTATAGACCAAGAGCATAACTGAGGGTGACTAAAGATCTGGTATCTCATGAACCGACAAGGTCTTGGTTAAAGTGAAATTTGTCAGTTCTTCAAGGCCTAATACATACGGATACTTCAGTGAATGCAGAAACCAGGTTATGGGTTAAATGACCGAGGAAGCGAGTTTCTATTCCCGGTGGAAGGCAGAAATATTTACCTTTCCCAAAGCTTCAAGAATCACTCTGTGACCCACCCAGTCCTCTGGTCAGTCAATAATGGAATTTCTTCCTCCTGGGTTAAAGCTGCCACGTCGTAAAGCTGACTGCTCACACACACACATTAGACCAGAGCAGAGGTTAAGAATAGCTCAAATCCCCATAAACTTTGTCGGTGTGCTGGTTATTGAAGTAAAGTGGAAAATACTGCAAGAAGGGCTACACACCACGAGTTTGTTTGGCTCGTTATTTGTTTATATGCATCTCGCACGTAATTATTTTTAATGTTAAAATGTAATTAAATAACTCTGTCCTTAATCCTTCAAAGACCGGTAGTGAGGGGGGGGGGGGCCCAGCATTACTTGTTAGAAGGTTCCCAGGCTTCGCCTGCTCGTTTTTCTCGTAGAGGCAGTATGAAAATTAAAATGTATGAAGCATACGTTAGAATTATAACAGCAGTAGCTTGAAATAAGGGTCGCGAAATTTTCATTTCCGAATAATGCTAAAGCTCAAAATTTGGAAATTTAATTTAATTACCTTTTATTTTAAAGCAAGGGGAATAATTTTGATAAATTTAATTACGTTGGGCTGCATGAGGGGCATGCAGTACCAACTTGGAATCTAACGAACCATCTTAGCATTTGCTTGAAGACAAGGGAAAATAAAAAAAAAACCGCGTCGAGATGGCCGGTCGCAGACCTTCTGAATTCACAAGGGCCTCTAGCTAGTAGTCCGGTAAATAAAGAATGCAAATCCCCTAACGCTTCCCTAACGTGTGCTGTTGCCTTATTGATAATTTGAGTTACATGTTATTTAAGATTCTACACGTAGAATAACGTGATAACAGAACAGCATATTTACTTACGGTTACATAATAACAGTACAGTTGTGTTTCATTCCCTTTTACAAATTTTGGTCTGTCGTCTTAGCAATCGTCAGCGCACGACGCGGGCTCTCGATTTGACACAGCGTAGGGATTAGCTTTCAAAGATTAAGTTAACCTAAACTATATTTAAGGATTCAAACAGTACCGAGCAGTACACACACTCTGCCTCAGTTTAAACACAAATCAGTTAATACTGTGTAGCTAAGTACTGGTTGTTTGTTCCTAGAACTGTATAAAGCAAAATGCACTCTGTATGCAAAATGTAGAAACTCTGAATGTTAATTCAGATGGCATGTAAAGAAACTACTATGCTATAAAGGGGTAAAGAAGCAGCAGCAGGCGTATATCAGAACACGTTTTACTCTAGGATCAGATTTTCGTGCGCCTTGCCCTCCGGCAATTGGATTAACATTCATATCCAGATTTCTTCCCGCGTCCCAAATGTCTTCATGACAGCTGCTCTTTGCGGTCACAATTCCACTACAAAGAGACACATAGCTGAATGATAAAGTTATTGCCCTGAGACATAGCAAGCAGCAGTCAAGCTCTATTAAATAAAATTCCAAAAGGCAGGTCCGAATGAACAAATGTTATTTAAATTAGTTTCAGATTGGCTTATAAAGTGGTCACGAAATGTGAACTAATTTTATTTCCAGATATGTCGAATAGAGTTGAAGGCAGGTTCTTAGAACTTATCTGTAATTACAACAGGTTATTCATTTTTTTTTTCATAGAGGAGAAAAATATTCCCACAGTGGAACCTGCTGCAGTCGAATGCACAAATAACAAAGATCTAACTCCACGGGACACAGCAGAGTCCTTTTAGAAAAACTGACAGCCCATCACATAATCAATGAAACATTCGCTGTTTATGCAACCCAAAGTTCGTCACCGCATTCAAATCAGTCTCTCATGGATCATATCCTAAACCAGATGGATTCAGTCCAGGTTCCCTTAATTTATTTGTTTTAGATGGGTCTTAATAATATCTTCCAATGTGCGTCGAATTCTTCCCGAGGGATCTCCTCAGTTTAGATGTTTCGTCCAAAATTTTGTATGCATTTATGATGCTTTCCGTGATTAGTGTAGTATATGCCTTGCCCACTTTATCCACTTAGATTTGGACATATTCATAACGCAGGAACATTATTTTAACTGACCAATATTATTTGCCACTTCGTGACTGCTTGGTTCGTATAACCCTTAGTCGCTGAGTGGCCAGTACACATACGTCGAATGGCGGCGGCAAGTAACAAACAATATTGGTCACATAAAATAAAGACACTTAGGCATATTTGTTAACGAACAAAAAATATGGGATTCTTTACGCAGTTTACAAGAGTCTCACTTCGTTAAAAATTATAAGAGATTTGAGAGTACAGAATTTTAATTGAAAAGTTAACAGAGATTTAGAAAATCATGACCTATTATTGACACAAAAGCACCCTATCGTACTACATTCTGAATCCAATTCAAACCAATCCATGAATTCGCGTTTTATAGATCACAAATACATTTTAATAATATTCTCCATTACATGGCTTGTTATACAACAAAATCTCTTCCACTGAAGATTTCACACAACAATTTTCATCCGCGTTTTTGAAATGTAAGAATATCTAATCCCAGTTATATCGCCCTTAAAATATCTGATGGGTAGGAAATTGTGAAATTGAACGTTACACAATTTTCTGCGTCATTCTAGTTCTTCCTACCCCTTACGTCCAAATATTCTCCTCGGCGCCCTGCTCTCAAACATTCTCGGTCCCTATTTTTCCTCCAGGACGATAAGCAGTACTCTGTAATTTTAGCCTCTTTTGACTTTAGTTTCACAAGCTTTCCCTAGGCACGAAGGGGATTAACAAGCAAAAAGATTACATCCGTCTGCATATCCGAATCTTCCAACTCTGAAGTCATGTGGTGATAGTAGAAATTCTCCTGTACACTTGGGGTATCACCCTAAAAAAATGCACTTAGCAAGTTCTGCCGTGGAAATTTCGACCTAAGATTGGTGCACTTTATTGTGGAAAAGGCGGGGGTTCTCTCGTAATCAGACAGGTGTTCGACGACTAGTGTCAGAATATGGTTTATTAACCGGCGTGAATGTAAATTATCAGAAAGACGAAAAGGGCTCAATAATCTAAGTTGCTCTAACAGCACTCCACAGGCTAGCCTCACACATCTGACGGTATTTTGTGAAACAATCATGGAATTTATGCAGACAAATAATTTCTTATTCTGAGTGCCCATGAATCATTGGCTGATATGAAACCAGGCAACGTCGCTGAACTGAAGGGATGTGGAGTGTATTTCTGCAGCATGCACTTCACTAAGGTACTAGTTCACAAAACTGAGACTTGCTTCAATCAAAGTTGTGTTATATGGATATGAATGTATCAATAGAAGCTTCTTTACATACCGTGCTGAAGACGTAGGAAAGACCGTTTGGTGTCCAGGCGGAGCCAATGATTTTCTTCGACATGTTTCCAACTCATCACTAATATTATCAGTTCTTCCTCAGTTACGCTCCTATATTGTGTGTTTTCTGTCTGAAAATTGAACCCGTTGCGCACAACCTTTCCATATACCTGCAAGTCATATCGCTTTTTAAACCACAGCATCAGGTAAGTTTCGCCTATACTTACAAGGATAACAGAGTAATTTCATGAAGCGTAGACATCACGTTAAAACATGACTCAAAGGAGAGTTTTATGAGGAATTAGAGCAAGTGTTCAACCACATGAGAAGTACCACGTAAAAATCATAGATGGGAATGTGCTTGTGAGTTGTTCATCGAATTTTCTTAGGGTTCTTTGCGTTTCCATACAAACATGCAGTTTCAAATAGAGACATGCGTGAGGGCTCTGTAATTAGAACCGTGTTACGTGGAGTTTAAAAGAACATTAATCAAAGATGGGAAGTGGTGGGAAGAAGAAAGGCAATGGCAAGGTTATTTGAAGGAAATGTGAATAAATGACAAGCGAAGGGAGGAAGAAAATGAAAGTGCGAAAGGGATGAAGGACAGGAAGGAGACATATAAAGAATGAAGATATGAAAGAAATTTTTCCTCATGGAATTTCAACGGGCCTTTTTCAGCAGAAACTTCGATCATGACAAAGCATAACAGCATCCTTACCGAGTGTTGTGTAACAAGACTTAAAAAGACAGTGGCGTCTCGCGGTTTTCTCACTGCTGCCTGTGTAAAATCAAGACGATTGAATAATACGTGTCCACAAAGAAAAACGAGAGTATCTTGAAGCGGAATAGGGCATTGACTTAATCCGTGATGTGAAAACAATATTATTATCGTAACACAACTGTTGCTTACCTGCCCACGCATGCTCACATATAATCTACGTGTACTTTTATGAATTATTTGCTGTAACCTTGTCATTATTATATTCAGGATATGCTGCACGGCAGTGGTAAACAAATTATATCCTTGTGCGACGTATGGCCCAGAACGTGGGAATTGCAATGTATCGACACGAGAAAATGTAAAGTTTGGACTTCATTCTTTGGATAGAGAGACAAGTCTTCTATTCTGAAGACAGAGGCAACAGCTTCATCCGAAACGTTGACAAATACGTAAAAAACCAATAGGTGTAACATGGCAAAATGCTCTAATCTGAATCTTCAATAGACCATCAAACTATAGGGAACGTGTAATCGCAGCAACTAACTGTCTCTGCCTAAAACCTGATCTCTAATTCCAGATTTTCCTGTTGCCTTGCTGCAGTCCCTCTATATTAAATCACTTCATAATGGCAAACTCTCACTTACACAGCCCTCCCTATACGTCCAGACAACTTTACTATAAAATGACATTCCTACTTACGATACCAAATAATAATCAGTTGTAACAAGATTAAATATAATGATAAAATTTCGAAGGCACAGTATAGTTGTTATAGTGACTAGGCTACGAGCTACCGTGTCCAGGGATTGATTTCCAACAGGGAAAAGAAATTTGTTCTGCTCCAAAATATCCAGGCTGAGTCTGAAATTTACTCAGCCTCTCAGTGAAAGATTACCGAAATTTCTTTCCCAGTGGGTAACGCGGGCGGTCCATGCATTCTGTGTCGAGGTTAGAATGAGTGGAGTTATAAATCCACTTTCCCTACAGACCTTCGTGGCCTGTAGAGAAACAACTTCACCTTTACTCTGATTTTTGATAATATTTATACAAGATGTGTGGAGAATGCACTACATGGATGACAAGGTTAGCAGAGGTTACAGATAGAACCGACTGATAATGTTATTTAGTAAAGACGATGAACGCAGGATGTTACCAACAGCGCGGAACCAGTTGACTGCGACTCCAGGGAACTATGCTAACCTGCACAATAACATTATTTGAAGTCTAAATTGGATATTGGCGTTTATTTTTAAATAAATAATTAATAAAATTAACAAAGCAATACATGTATTACCTTTTGAATCGCATGCTTAATACGTCACTTTTTAAAAGTTGTGTTCTTACTTCACAGTAAACACTCGCAATCTCTGTTACATCCACCAACTGGCTGACGTCACGGACCTTTAAGAAAATGTTCTGAGAATCGTGCAAAATACGTAAATGCGCTTATGTATAAAAATTCGGAGATTTTTAATTTTAGAGCAAGTGGCACATGTAGAAAAATTTGTATTTAAAGGAGTTAGATATAAGCAGTGAATGATGATTTATAAACCTGTTTGCGACCAGATGCGAGTTAGTAAAAATTTTAATAAATTGCCATGAGTATTCAAAGAACTGTCATAGTATATGTATAACACGGCAGCCCGCTACAGAAAGGACAAATGTGGTCCACGGAATTAAAATATTGAAAAGTGATGATTAACGATTAATTCTTATATCCTTACAACAGTTTTCTCATATATAATCTACGCGTAACAAAAGCGCTCCCTTTACGCTTACTTCTCACCATAATTTAAGTAGGGTTTTCAGTAAAATAACTTGTCAATAACACCTATTTATTGAGCAACCAGTAAAGGGGGTTAAGCTTTATTCAATGTTCTAACCAAACAAAAGGAACAGGCCTATCCTGCAGTATGCACTGCTTGTCTCACACTGTTGAACAAGTCTGAGAATAACCCTTTTTTTGAATCAGTAAGCCAGTAGATATCACATCAGTCCTTTAATAAATAAAAAATGATGTTCTAAATATGCCATTGGGAAGTTTACAAGAAATTGCATGATGGACATAGGTACATGTTACGGTAAAGATAGGATGCAGACAATTGTATAACGGTGAGATTCTTAAACCGTAAAAGTGAATTGTTATCTTAAAACCAACTGCATGCACTGTACGGTGTTTTTTATTGGTTTTTCACTTCACTCCGACATGTTTCGACGTAGGAACGTCATCTTCAGCGAGTGCACCAAACTTTTTTACATCTTTTACATTTTGCTGTTGCCGGCATCCAAACACACCATAACCACGTAAAGCAGGGGCTAATATTTCAACCATAGGATACGAGTATAAAGCCACATGACTGACATATAGCACAACCAAGGACTGCGACACAACTACCTGAAGAACCTCTTTTACTAAGTTTTAAATAAAATTTTATTACATCGAGCTTTAGTGTCTTTAACAATTCAAGTGTCTATTAAAACCCATAAAAGAAGAATGCAACAAATGAAGACAACACATGAAGCCAGCCAGCAGATGTAAAAAACTTCTGGTGCACTTCCTGAAGATGACGTTCCATACGTCGAAACATGTGGCAATGGAGCGAAAAAGGCTACAAAAACAGTGTACAGCATATTTAGTTGGCTTTAATGTAACAATCAGTATCACGACAACGCACGAAGTTAACTGTGTTAAACTGTACAAGTGAAGTTTACCCTGTGACATGCCATAAAGGCACAGCGGGAGTTGAGGTACAGCTCTAATCTTTCTTGAACCTCTGCCCTAGATACGGGTGGGTGGTCAACGCCACGTCCTAGCCGCTTTTCCAGGGAATAAGTCCCGATACCCATTCAACAGGAGGCTCGGTGGTCGTCGGGGCTTGTCTGGACGGGCGCGGGAAATCTTCCCGCACCGAAGATCGAACCCCGAACCCTCCAGCCCCTAGCGAATCGCTATACCGACATTATTAAGCTGTACGCTTCAAGCAATCTTAAAAATATGACCACATCTGTGAAGGTGAAATGTCTACATGTAAATAATCATTTATTTCCTACAGACTTAAATAATTATCACATACATGTTTATATCTATTTGAGAAACTGTTACTTGTGTCTAAAATCTATTATTTACCACACAAGCAATTCATTCGATCACATGTGTAGAGTTTACTTAGCCACAGCTGCTTTTTCCCCACAAGATGCAGAAAAGTTCAGGTTCCTTCAAAAGAAATTACCGCCTAATTTTCCTAGCAAATATACGTACAAATTATACAAAGAGCATAGATATCGTAGCTGGTGTAGAGACTATGCTGGGGGTTGGCTGAGCCGAGGTTCAAACCCAAGAAGGCGCAAGAGATTTTTCTCTTGCCCTAATCATCAAATCCCTCTCTGAGGTCCACCCAGCTTCCTGTTCGGTAAGTACCGCGGTTCCTTCCAGGGGTCAAATCCGCAGGGGCATGAACTTACGCAAATCACCTCCATGTGGTGCCGAGGTTAACAGCGAGTACAGCCATACATCTACTCCCCTTATATGCCATCACGGCACAGATGGGAGCAAGTCTGTCTTTTTCAACTCAGGAGGTATGAGTTACCTCCATGGAACAATACCTTCCTTGGAAAGCTCACAGCTCCTCAGCTAACGAGAAATTTTCCACTTCTTAAGGAATCTGAAGATTTAAGTGTTTACACGCCCTAAATTATTTGACTTCATAACAAAGACCAAAGTAGCATGGAACGATTTGCTTCCAATTCGCACACATACGGAGAATAACAACTTGGTTGCTTGACTCCACCGTGTCACATAATGGAATGAAGTGCCGTCATGGAGCGTGCAGTTCTGAAATTTCCTTTCACATGAAGTAAGGACTGTGCGGAAGAAGGAGAAGGAGAGCCTACCTGAGATGAAAAGCAGCCTATGCGCCTCCTTCAGATGGAAGAGCCTTAATTAAATGTAACTGCTGAATGTGCAAAAAACTTAACGCTGCAGCCGACTCTGTGAAAAGACTCGAAAAATTCAGACCTGCAGATCACAGACTACTTCAACCCTTTAAAACAGAGTGATTTCTGTGAGGATTCGTACCATCGGCTTTGAAAGTGAAAATTCTGCATTTTGCCCACAGAAATAATTGATTGATTTTATATGACTGTAAGAGTAAAAGGGCAGGATTTTCCTAAACAGCACTAATCGTTTCGTCTTTATAATCCAGACACAGTGTTTTATATGACGTAGGAACTAAATCTATAAACGGATTAATTTTAGACTTCAAAGAGTTAAAATATCATACAGTATGACTGGAACTTTATTGTGTACATATCAAAAGACACAAACCAAAATACCCAACTTATTTTCACAACTTATTCTCGCGTGCTTAAAAAACTATATATATATATATATTACCTCTACAGCCCAACATGACGAACGAATAACCACGAAAACTAAGTAACTAAGAGTGTGGAAGGAGACAGTACGACTTAAAGCTCGTTGCTAAAGTATCATCACGCCTTTCGCCTCTAAGATCTGGGAAAACCCCTAAAATATTGGGATAAATTATATTAGTTGATAATGGAGCCGAAACTCGAACCCGGTACCTTCTGGACAGTAGGAGATCTAAGGACAGTTGCTGCTACAGTTAAAATCTCGGTATGATTTCGTATTTGTGTCGTAAGCACACAAAGCAATATAAAACAGCTAATGGATTTTAAAGACATGAAGATACAGACTACTGGAAGGAGAGCGAAATGCTCAATGATTCATGCAGTTGTAAGAGAATGAAAATTATAAACAAGTTTCTGTTTGCATTTTATACATTCCTTTAAAATTGCGATAAAAATCGTGAAAATTAGCGGTCAAGCCCAGTTTGTTAGCTACTGTATTTTGTGACCTATTCCACATTGAGGAAACTTAAGCCTAGAGGTTAAAAGTTTTCCAGAAGTTATTAGTTATAATTTCAATTACAGCATCGTTCTTGAAGCTCGTAAAACGAAGGGAAATATCGGGTTAAAAAGAGTTCAATTTCCTTTTCTTCTACATGTAACTACATGTTTATACTTTAATATTTAAATCTTGCATAACACACTTGTGTAAATACACTGTTACAGCCTCTGAATATATTATTTATAATATAATATTTATAGTTTCAGGTACTACTGCAGAAAATCGCTAGTTTCACATACCCTACAATAAGAAATCCATTACTTCTCTTTAAGAAAAATACATATATTTGTTGTGTGAAGCACAAGAAAACACATAAATACATGCTGTTTGCAAGGTACAAGTTGTCTGAATATGTATGCACGTGGTAAATGCAGAAACCTCTGTGTTAAAGAGTTAAACTTTATCCGGAAACTTTTACATGTTCTTTACGGTCAATGATTACGCTTGCATAAGTAATTTATATCCACCATTTCATAGCACTACTTCGAGAAACACAAAGCAGAAATTGAGCATAATTACAGGAAGTAGCCACACATATTGTTTATTGCACTGTCTCAGATTATTCACACATTATTCCTCCTACAGGAAGTGCATTACCATTCAGAATGTTTGCAAGGATCTCATAGCTTTCTATAAATGAATTAAGAAGACTAATTATGAACAGCTCTCTAATACTGCTCCACGTACTTAACAGACTTTCCTTCCGCGTACAAAGAAACCAAGGAACTTTTAAAAATGAACGCTCAATCAGAATCGCCACAACTTCCGATTAGTAGAACTGTAGCTTATTCTTCTGCTGTCTCGATAGACTGTAAAGAACCCGGCCAATTAACTAACTACAGGGTGCAAAGTCCTTCACGAGGAGCTGCATTCTATGGTCTAGCTAAGGAATTGCATGCATTTTATGAAACACAAAACTTAATTACTCTGTTCACAAGAGCCGGTCACTGACGTTATTCCTGAGCCAAATCAATCCACTCCACAACACAGGAAGTCTGAATGGGGCAGAGACTTTCTTGAAAATTTGACAGTTACGCAGGTAGTTTGAAACATCCATCCTTTTATCTAGCAAAAGGTTCATTATCCTAATCACAAAACCTCCCTAGTGACTATGCTCTAAGCTATTTGAATCCCATGTGCTTTTACTAAGAAATCTGTACTGTTAGGCACTCTTTACAGAACAGACGTCGAGGTACGGAGATTGTATACTACCTGCCGGACGCCTTGCAATATCCTTGAACATATTATGTCATTTTGTATAAACCTGGCATAGCTACTGGGGATATAGAAGCAGCCTACATGTGAAGCTGGCTCACATGTAAGTTTCATCTACCACATCTGAGTTCCGTGGTTTGAGTTAGTTCCCTGTTTCTGTAAAGTAATACAGTTCCACGCCATAATCATGCCCTTGCAAATGTCGCCTACAGCTAAAATAATTTGGACGAATTTTCGTAAAAGTGTTGGGCATATCATAACTGTTTGTGCTTTTAACGCTATTGCCATTAAGTCTCATTACCAACACTTTAAATCTGAGGAACATATGCCGTAATACACTTAGGGTCCTTCAGTCGTTAGTATAAGGGATATTTGAAAAATACACCGCTGTGTTAACAGGTTGCATTACGTAATGTACAAAAACATGGCGATGGTGCGAAATCTTGCCTTATATTTAGATATTTGTTTGACGGCAGTAAGTTAATTTGGATTTGAAACTGATCTGAGGAATCTTCTATTGAGGTCTATCATAGAGAAGGACGTCTACATGCGCTACGCGATATATTACTTGCACGCGAACAGTTACGAACCTGAAAATAGTAAAAATTGATTTCACGTATGACGAATTAACCGCTCTCAGAATTTGTAGACATAGCAATCAAAATTACGAATACAAGTCCAAATTAGTCCCTAACTGAATAAGCATTTGTTTCATTCGTCATTATTACTTGGATATTTGAGTCTGATGCATTTAAACTGAAAGTGTAAGAAACCCGCCACTTAGCAGACTTATTTGGACTTCCACTGTAATTTCCCATCATGCAGCGTGATTGGTCATTTCTCGCGGTTCCACGCGGTCACCCAACCGTGAGCTCCACACCCGCACATTGCCCCACTCCTTATCGCGATAAACCTCCCCCATCGACGGTTCACCCCCTTGAAAGTAACCTATCCTTTTTCCTGTTTCGACCCAACAATGCTCAGCCAATAGGAAACTACCATTACTCACGTAATATTCTGTGCATATTTCCTATGCACACCATGTGAGAGCAACAACTGCGCAAGTCCTAGCAGCACTTATTGTAGCAGTCTTCGTTAAATAAGACTGTCGGACTTTTCGGCCTCTGCGCCGTCGCAAGATATAGGCTTATCATTAGTCCCATAAAATGCGGTCCCTTATGAGTACGTTTCGTTTCGTAGTTCTTATCTCTTCTACCCACTCACAGCAGGTGTCGAGGTTGCTTTTTTTTATTTTCACTTGATCACACTCAGACACACACCACATTCCGTAGGACTCCTCTGGACGAGGGATCGGCCCGTCGCAGAGACCTCTACCTGACAACACAAACACTCACAAGAGACAAAGATCCATGCCCCCGGCGGGATTCGAACCCACGACCCCAGCAAGGGCTCGGCCGCAGACCTACGTCTTAGACCGCGCGGCCACGGGGGTCGGCTACGAGTATGTCTTAGGACAAATCGAAAACTTTTTAATTAAGCAGCTTATTAATGTGACACGCACCAGGCACTTGCCATCATCTTGGTTTTGACAAGGGATAGAGATTAGTTCCGTACAGTTAATGGACCCTACGCGCAGAAGGGAGGGTGATACTGAAATTAACCTTAAAAAGAGAAGGAAGGTTGTAGAGTGGATTTATCTGGCTTAGAATATGGATAATTTGCGCCCTCTTGTGAACACGATATTGAACTTTCGCAACATATAACATGGGCGCAATCTCTTTATTGCGTGAGAAACTACTACATAGATTCTCAAGAATTAATCTGGTCCATGGAGTTATTTGGTTACGAGTTAATGGAAAAAAACAGAATGAGCTCTATTTCATTATTTTACCTGATGAAGGAACGCAGCCGGCGTCCGAAATGCTCCTATTTATACGCGACCAATATATTAGCTCAGACAGAATTAGCATAAACGTTATTTATACAAACATGATTTGTTTTCACCACCGCCAACTGATTTTCAGAGTGGGTAGTTACTTACACACATTACAGTTATTCAGGCCTGATGGACAGTCACCCGGCTTTACTGCTACACAATCTCGTTCCCCGTTCCTCTACATCAGCTGCGCTGTACTTCACACTACAAGCGTAATGCAGTACTGCAGTGGTAGAACCGCTAAACGGACATCTGGGCCAAAATATAAGCAAAAGTTCAGAAAACCAGCTTTAATCCTGCTTACTGAACTTGCTTACATTGGTCCATTCTTGTAAATTAGCAGACCTACGCAGACCCAGCTTCCTTCTGCATTACAGATAATATGCCTCTTTATAACATTAGTTAGTATTTTTTTAATTCAAAAACAAAACTTATACCTAACTTTCGGACAAGTTATACTTCGGTGTCTAAAGTATTTATTACAGGCAAATCGTAAAAGTTTTCAGTGTCTAACCTGCTATATGAACATTGCATCATGAAGTAAACTTTGGAGTCCTAAAGACGATGACTGTTAAGAATGGTAGATGAGAACGGTTTCAAATAGCCTGATAACAGAAGCTTTAATATCCTCTGAATCTTACACACACTTCCACAAGAATACATGAGACACATAACATAACGCTGCAATCTTCAATATTCTAAAAGTCTGCACAATTTCTTATTTAATATAGGCCTCATCCACGTGCCTCCTTATGCCTCACGTGACACTATTCGTCAGCATTATCGTATGCGTATTCAGTAAAAAGCATTGTCAAGCTTCCGCCCATGTTTCACCATGTCAGATACAATACATGACATTGGTAGCACATGTTGCTCGTTCCCAGGAAACCAGAGTTAGCAATTTTACCGACAGAAAGACAGCCGACTGTAAAGGCACTGCCACTTGTTACCTGTCAAAACTCCAGTCATTTTAGTACTGACAGGCATGATCAAAAAAGAACCGACCGGGAATCATAAAGGACAATGGGGTATTTGGATAGGTGTAGTATATCGCCATTTTGTTTCCCTCAGGCGGAAAAAGTAAAAAATTACGGTGACATTTTTAAGCAAGAAATAAAATGAATTGTAGCCGAACATTGAGAAATATTGTTTGCACGTGTGTGTCCAGCCTCACCCCGAGAGAGGGCCCTTTGACCCTCCGTTTTTCTGGTTTTCACTGCGGTCGTTTTTGAGAGAAATAAGAAGAAGGAGACATTCACTGTGAAGTTGGCACGAAAGAGCAGCTTGGTGGTGACCGAAGTAAAGTGGCACACTTCAACCAGTACATGAATTAATGGTGGTTAAATAGCGGTGGAACCTGTACCTAGTAAATATATTGATGGTGATTAATAAAGCGTGAAGTCAGTGCAACTAGTGAATATATTGGGGATAAATAATAAAGGTGTGATACCTGGCCGAAAGTAAACCATCCGCTCGTCGGGGGTACTGGTGGGACCTGCACCGTGAGAACGACGGTTAAAACATGTTGTTTTATTTTACTTATTTATGTTATTTTGTTACAAAGTTACTGCTTAATTTTTGAAAATGTTCCTTCATTGAACTGGATTTGGTTACAATAAAACATATATTGAAGTTCACTTAGGTCACTTGTCCTCAAAGTTTGGGTGCTGGCGGAATATTAGGGATATCGATTATCTTTTAGCACCACACAAGATTCAGAACGGAGAAGTAAAATTTATAATAAGGAATGCTTATTTGTAAACAATAGCTTTTATTTTATGAAAACATAAAATTTTCCTCGAGCAGAAAGGTTTTAAAATCTTGACACAAATATGCCTATGAAATGAACAACTTGCTTAGAAGCTGTGGTTGCGAAACTTTGTGTAATGGCGCAACATCAACTTAACAAGGACTTGATCAAAGCCCATCCCTTTTCTTAACATTGTGTATACGCACAACAGCTTTATCTGTTCTTTCCATTTAATGTGTTAATTTACATATTGCGTTTTATATATATCTAAATCTAATAATTCGCCTTCCTGAAGACTCGCGGCCTACCGATTGAACTTCATCGACTTACGTCAGTGTGAAGATAACATGACTAGGCCCGTATTTCAGGTATAGCTCTGTTAAACCCTACTGTAGGCACAGACGAGATTCTACAAAGAGTAAACATATAGACGATGGGCGTAGAAGACACAACGAAACTTGAACAATCAGTAGAACTATAAATTCTGCTATCGAGTAGGCCTGCACGTTGCTCAATATTTTGCTGTTCCTCATTACTCAGATTATCTTTCTTGTGACTGGTGCAAGGATTTGATTATTTTTTCAGCAACTCTTTAAGATCAAACCCTTGCTATTAGCTTACTTCTTCTATCATGTAGAAGAAATGTGGATAGGCTGTACATTAGCCCCAAACAGCACAATGGTTACCGTAGACACATGTTATAATATTAAAAAAGTAGGCACTGTTCATGTGTGCATGTATGATTCTATGAACACAGACCGAATATTTCACAGAACGGCATTAAGCGCGTGGTTTCCTTAATGGAGTTATTTATTTTCTATGAGGTAAGTTAAATTTTATGTTATTTAGGGAGATGTTAGGCGCCACGTATTTAATAACAGGCAAAACTCCCTAGCATTGCTCTCATCATATACCGAAAAAATTTCACAGATTTTATCTCTTTATCATGAATTTAAATTAAATCCCACAAGAATCATGCTCTTTATTAATTAGTCCCATTTAAACACAACAATATAATCACGATTTCTACGTAATTTTAAATGAATTTTCGGGGACACAGTCTTATTGCCTATTAAAGAAAACAAAAGATTGAACTTAGATAAACGTGTTTTAAAAACGGCTAGGTTAATCTGGCTCAGAATCGGTTGAAATAGCGGAAGTTGTAATGTGCCATCAAGTTCCCATAAAGGCAGAGAATTTAATAGAAACATGCGTAAATACTACCCTGTCAAGTGCAGATCTGAGGCACTGATTTCTTTACTTCGCGCCGCTGTCAGCTTCTCACATTATACTGCCCTCAGTGACAGTGACAGGACAATCAATGAATAATTAAATGCAGACGACAGAGGGATTATCGTAACATAATTTTCAGGACCATCCCAGCACTTGTCTGGAAGGAAAGAGGAAAATCTCTGAAAACCTCAGAATGTTCGATGTCCCGGCCGAGATTCGAAACAAGCACCTTCCAAAATTAAGTCGGTAGCGTTACCGCTAGAGCTAAACTGCTCGGCTCTGCACGACTCAGTTAACTGCTAAGCTAAAATTGTGTTCACAATTGGCTTACCAGTTGGTGCTACTCTTGCTTGAAACCAAGTGGGCTTTCGTGATATCAAAGACAAAAGCATGCAAGTTATGAAGGGGGGAAAAGAAAACCTTTTCATAAAATATAGCAGTCATTATCCATACCGCACTCGTAGGAACTCTTTAACGTAATTACAAGGAAGAGGCCATGAAGGTTTGTATCTGGGCAATAATTACTGTCTGGAGTGACAGCCCGGGCAGAAGCTGAGTAGTTACAAGGTATACTGAGCGGTGCTCACAGGTGAAGGGACTATTCCCTACGCCGCAGAGCTCAGTGTGTCAGATGTGCAGTAAAATCTGCCCAGTGCCTCCTTACTAGGAGATTCTGATCAGCCTACTTCCCAGCAGGATACCGCATAGTCTGAGTACAGAGTAAAGAAATGCCGATCAGCCTACTTCCCAGCAGGAAACCGCATAGCCTGAGTACAGAGTAAAGAAATGCCGAGCAGCCTACTTCCCAGCAGGAAACCGCATAGCCTAAGTACACAGTAGAGGTTTCCTGATCAGTCCATCTTCCCCGCAAGATACAGCGTAGCCTAATTAGAGTGCCCCACAGTAAAAGATTGTAACCAGCATACATTGCCGGCGCCATAAGCTTACAGTGTCTCATAAGGCAAAGATTATAACCAGACCATTTCCCAGCATGATATAGAGTAACAAAACCAGTGCCTCAGAATATACATTCTGTGCAGCCAATATTCTACCTCTAATATCTCACAGGGCAGATATTCTGACCAGGTTATTTACCAGCAGATATGGGCCCTAAGGCCAGTGCCCCCCAGTCAAGATACTGCTAGCACCATGTCTTCCCGTTACATCAGAGCCTAGTCTCATCATAGTGCCTCGCAGTAAGCACATCATGACTCTCCTATCTTCTACGCCAGATATAGTTAAATCCAGGCCTTACAGTTAGCAGATTTTAACCGAAATTTAAGTCTTCTCATATTTGAACATGACACTACTAGAATCCTTCAAAACGTCGGGAATCACTCACCCAACCAGAGGGCGTCAAATCTGTGAATACCTGAATCCACACCAACACCGCTGTAAGAAGCCCGAGTATCGAAGATTCTAATAAATTTGTCTTCCTGCATGATATGAAGCAGCCGACGCACAGCTCCTCGCACTAAAAACATTCCAACCGTCCTCCATTCCGTCACGGTGTGAGTTCAGAGCCTCACTCTCAGATGATTTTGGCCAGCCGTTGAATCTAGGGAATTATTAGGGTAATGTCTTTCACTGAGACTCTGTGACCTGTTCAGCCTCGAACACACATCTAACCGGATAAAAAACCAATGCCTCATTTGAGAAGTGTTTCGAACTGCAAGCCTGTAAGTTTCCATGCTACAACGTGGGGACAATCCAAGTGGTGATTTCAGGCTTCCGCCGCGATGTTGATGAGAACTGCGCTCTTCTGGGGTGTTACGCAGCGTCGAGTGGTAATCCTTTACAGACGTTTCGGGGCAACCTATCAGTCCCATCTTTAAGGGTCACGAAGTCCAATGAAGCAAGGACAATGTATCAGTCCCACCTTCAAGGCTCAAGAAGTAAAATGAAGCAGCTGCTTCATTGTACTTCTTGAGCCTTGAAGGTGGGATCGATACTTTGTCCCGAAACGTCGGTAAAGGATTACCACTCGACGCTGCATAATACCCCAGAAGAGAGCAGATCTCAACAATTCAAATGTTGCACAGAACGGTCTGTGTTGGGAAGAGGCGAGTGCTTTGCCTCAACTCTGTAGCCCTTCGCACTACAAGAGGCTCCGACGAGTCTGGGAACGGACACACAAGTTCACTGGGCGGTACCCATCGCTTTTCTTTCAAATCCTGCTTCGCCGTGACGCAACATGCATATCTTCAAGGTAATGGATGGCTGGGCGGCTATTTCCCGAGCGCCGCACAAAACTGATGAAATATTCTAGAGGAACTGCGACCGGAGAATCGGTTGAAATGGGCGCTTCGTGCCAGCCGTAACCGCTTCTATATCTAAACTTTTCATTTTCGTGTTGCACAATAACTGAAACACTCGGTTTGCTTCTGTATATGAATATTGCATAAAGCATTATATAACAACCAGGACCTATGCTGTCTCAACTGAGTAACTCGAAGGATTATCGGAACGCATAGTCTATTTACGTGAGTTTTCTGTGGCTGTGCTGTCCTCAAGTATGAGGATGATTGCACCCCACACGTATAAAAGGGATCGGATTTTTATGGGAAATTAACGAGCCGAAAGGTTTGGATTACTGCAGTTTGAAAAGCATAGCCCTGTTGTCTCTTTCTTTGTTGCTAATCCAACGCCACTTCAGTAGGTCAGATTATATACATATAGGGTAAACTTTTAGCGTGATAAATCAATAATTAATTGGGAACATGAAAGGAAACGGTCGCGACCTAATTTACATACCATCGCAGCATTCACTTGGAGCTTCTGACGAAAAGCATGAAATTTCTCGAACGTAATCATCGGTGTTTCGGCTTAGAATCAAACAAGACCCATGCCAAATCGTACTGCTCGCTACATACCGCTTGGTGCTTTTTTTCCGCACGCTTCTTTCTGTACGCCGTTGGATTAAATATTCATTTATCGCAGATCAGAACATTTGTTAATAACGTACGGTCTGCACAAATGTAGGTGTGTAGTCACAATTTACTGTTACGGATAAGTGAACTTGTACTGCTTGTGGATGTATAGTGATAACTTATTATTACAGAGATGTGACTTACACAAGTCTTGGGCACAGAGTCAGAATTTATTATTAAAAAGATATGGCCTATACAAGTCGTTGGCTTATAGCCACAGGCTACTGTCACGGGGATAAGGCTTACACAACTCATAGGACCAGAGTCAGGATTTATTTTCGTGGACAAGAGTATTACACAGGCCTATAGCAATTTCCTGTCGGAAAGCCCTTGTCAGGCACAGGCTACATTTGGGACAAACAGATGGACGACAGAAGATACTGTAAAGATTGCTAAGTGGGAGGAAATTGTTTGTGGCGCGGGGGGGGTGGTGGTGGTGGAAGGAACTGGCTCAGGATTCTGTCGAATGTTGGGCTGTGGTACTCGGTGTTGACGTTGTCTGGTAAGTCTCTAAGTTCGTTCTTAAGCAATGAGCTTTTCTAAATTCCATACTTAGGCTAGGGTCATGCAATTGTTCTGAGCATTCTCCGAACGGGAATCGAAAGCTGAAATATGGGTATTAGCGTCGAGATAATGTTCCACTTAAACTAACGTTGCAGGTTATGCAGTACCTATATAGCAACGCTGTTTAAAAAAAAACAGCTCTGAACCACTACTGAAGTCCTACAAGGTACAGTTTTACAGAGCCTGAATATCCCTCGTAACTGCAACTAGCGTGCGTGCGCGCGCGCGCACACACACACACACATGTATAGGTCTTTTGCTCCACAAGCTCAGAATATTTAGTTGTCGGACATGAAGCATCAGGTTTCGCTTGCCAACGAATATTAAAACTCTTTGAACTTGTCTTTGTCACAAACCGTATATTTTCTGCTGAGTGAAATGAATGTTTTAAAGAAAAGAGAAAGCACATGAACCGTATCATTATAGATATTGATTGATACACCAAGTAAGGCATGTAAAAGAAATAAAGTGAAATGTAAAACTTTCCTAAAAGAGCTGTGAAGTTTTTATTAGGTCCGCCATGACCCCGATTCTATTCTTTTAAAAACACATACTCTTGAACATTAAAAGTGTAAAACCACGGATAATTAAAGCAGTTTTAATGTTCTTCTAATCTATGGATTAAAACAGCGCTTTTGCGAAGTGGTGTTCTAACATATACATTTTATCTATCACTGTTTCATCTGAGGGTGGAACACTGTAGCCATTTTTTAATATCCCCAGAACCTTTCGGCCTAGCTAGACAATTGCCAAGGAGTTCTGTATAAAAGAAGTGGAAACACCACAAGTTCACACATATAAACACGTCAAAATAACTTACGTGTTAATTTATTTAAAACTGTCTATAGATAAAAACATATTTTTGTAACAGTACTGCACACGCTCCAAACATACTGTTCGAAAGCAAGAGACACAGTTCTTAAATCATGGATCCACAGTGTAAGAGTAAACTATTGTATATACCGTTTTTATACCTCTAACATAAAAGCGAGGGTGTACGAATACTAACAAGTATGGGGTTTAAAATAATTTAGTTGGGAATACAGAACGCCATTTAACGTCACACAATGGCGAAGAAGATGTTAATAGGTTTTGCTATTATGGGTAGGTTTCTGGAAAAGTATGCGATTTATAAAAGTTGACATAATATAGGGGTATTATTAAATTTTCTATAGGTACAGTGGCTTTGACTCCAGGCCCTTCAAAACTTGATGTAAAATTGTTTGTTTGCGACAAAACGGCAGTGGTAACTTTGACATACCATGAGTTTAGCTCTACTGTTGCCGTAAACACCGTGAGGACTATTAACTTTAATGAGATTATCGGATTAGTTTTAGTCAAGCTCTGACTTGAGCCCTTTGAATACTTCAGCCACAACGAGAGTTTAAAAATGCCAATCGTTTTAATGCCCCCGAAACTCACTCACAAGACTGGGTGTAACAGTGACAACAATGCAGGTAACTTTCGATTGGAACTCTTAAGCTCGCAGACACCTTCAGAAATGCATTTGCCTGCATTATAATTAAGAACAGAGGCATTGTTGTTGTTGATCAGATATTTATTTTCAAGCCGGGGACTGTGCAAAGAAACATAGCTAATAAAAACAGAGCTCTACGACAACTAAAGTGATGCAAACAATTTAAGTGGAAGCAATGAAAGTCACAGATTGTTTAGTCTACGCTTAGAATTCGCTCCAGGTAACACAAATTTATCGCCAGTATTAAAATGGCGACAATTTCCCATTATTTCAGCTTTCATCATAATTATCAACAAAGTCCAAGGTCAGATTTTGGAAATATTTTTGTGCCTTTACAGCAACCTATGTTCAGCCATTGACTGCCATATGTATAATTATCAAGAACATATTCACAAAAGACACGAATGTTAGGTCGGAGAAGAACAAAACCAGGGACATCTGCGCGAGATAATAGAAGACTGTTTACCAAAAATTTTATTCACAAAGATATTGTTTTACGCTTGAGGTGCCGCCTAATTCTAACAACTTTTCATCACGATCGTTGTTTGTTTAGAAGATGTGTTTCTACAAATATACTAGTATAAAATAACAGAATTAAACAAACAAATGCACAATATTTAGTTTTATTTCACTGTGTTTTTATTTCAACTTTTTCCCCACATGTTTCGGCATTTTTATTGCTATCTTCAAGGGCGTTTAAATAGTGAAATAAAACCAAATGTTGCGCATTTTTTATTTGATTCTGTTATAATATAACTATATGCATGGACATAAGCAACATAATAGGCATAAAAAGTTTATTCACTGTCATTCTTACCCGTTGAATCTTTTGGGGTTTTATACTAGTATGATCATATATTTAAGCCTGCGTTACTTCCAATTGCTTTATACAGATCTCGTTGACAATGAATCAACTGGGTCGAAATATGTTGGAAATATAAAATAAAAAGTGTTTTCGTATCCCATCCTGAGCACACAGTTGGTTTACTTCAATGCCAGAACAGCTTTGCTTAGAATTCTTACTTTGAAAATTATTCCCTAATAGGGCTAGTTCATTTCTCTTTCAGATTCCTTCCCGATCCTTCCTGCCTACAAACACTCCACATGAGCTGAGTAATCCGTCAGGCGCTAAATGAGAATACGGGCAAGATAAAACGACATGTGAAAAACAATTAGTTCGTCTGGCAACATCGAATATTGCTGATACGTTTCTAGAGTCAAGACACGTAGTTAGCTGAGATCCGTGCGCTAACAACTAGCAGACTGCGTCAGTTTTTCACTACATTTCCTTTAATGACCATAACTTCTGCATGACCATAATTGCACCATGTTTATGAGTTATTTGCATAAAATACATAAACTGAAGTGTAATGCAAAGATGTGTCTGTATGTGTGAATGTTCAATGGATGTTTCAGCTTGCAAAATACTGAGCGGATTTAAACTTAATTCCCTAAATGTACAGCGCATCTAGAGCAAAACCAGGTGGATGACTATTTTAATGAAAATCTCTTAAATAATATGAAGACAACTGGAAACACTAATTTTATCAGCAAAGGTTTATTATAAAAACGAAATACATTATGATGTATGACATTGGCCTATTTTCATTATGATTTTAAACGTTAATTAACCATACCGTACTTTATCGAATTGTAAGGAAAATAAAATATTACTTTTTACCCGTTCAGTTTTTACAACAGCAGACTATTTCATTGCTAATACTACGCAAGTTTAGCGCTAGTTCTGCCACAAGACTTCAGCACAAAATGGGCAAAAAAATAAAAAATAAAAAGAGAGAAATTTTTCTGAAATTCAGTAAACAGATACCAGACTACAGACTAGTGAAAGTACGCAAAACCGCAGTCGGACAATGTGACCCCTCCACTGAAGGAGTTTTATACGTCATCAATCCTTACATATTCACTGAACATTTTTGGTCTTCTTAGTTCGTATATTCCCATCATGCTCTGCGTGGTCAAGCATATACATAAATATTTCAGGGTACTAGACATACGGAAGTTGCGGAAACTTCAGACCTGTGTAATGTTTCATTGGAAAATTTCTAAACTACCAAGCAGGTAGGCATAACTGTAAATTCTTTATATACCTGGGAGCACGTCAGAGTCTATAGCTCATATTTGATTCAGCAAGCCAATGATCTTTCCACTCATTTGTTAATCTCTTTGTACGTTTCGGAAGAAATGGCGGAAAGAGACGCTACTTTTCGTTGGGTAAAATGGCGAAGTTTCTGGTGAGCTTTGTATGTGTTAAATATTGAACGACTCAAGTCCCTGACATCAATAGCTAATGTTACTGAAATATTAAGTAGAATGTTAAATGGTAAGCTTATTGCTTTAGCATAGCCTCCTTCTCTCGTGAACATGAGTGGCTCGTGAGGTGCTAAGCCCTCTACTTTCTGCATAAATACCAAAGCGTTGGACAAACTTGTTGAAGAAAACCAGCAGACTGACTCAGATATTTGGTCGGCACACGGGTATGAACATATTATGGTCGTTAGTGCCTTGTTTCTGTTAACAATTTTTGTGGGGGATCCGCTCTCGCCTGGGACAGTTCCCACGTGTGACAGTACTGACATATCCACACGGAATACGATGGGCAGCTATTTTGACCATTACTGTACGTATACCATTTCTAGACCGAGCTCCAACTGGCCTGTACTTTCCATGAAACTGATGTTCGTGTAGCACGCAATTTCGATGTGATATCTGTAAGTTATCTTGAATTCTGTGATCTGTATAGAACTAATATAAGTATTGTTTAGAAACTGTAACCTGGATTCTCTGTGTGCAAACTACTGCTGTATTTGAAACAAAACAATGAAGGGCACTTCGGATGTGTCACAAATATATCTACTTGCAGACGACAAATTTTGGGTTTTTTGAAAAGTGAAGTGTTTTCCGGTAAATATGTGCTGACGTTTTAGAGCGACTCACTGTCTCAAACATCAGGGTAGATGAGGGCAGCAAGAGGTTCCTCTGAAACATCTCTACATATCTACCATCCTGCATGGCATCCTTGTGAGGAGAGGGTAATCTTCAATACATAAACAAACATAGTTTCACACCGCATTCAGTCCCGTTCCATATAGAATTTTATTGCATAAACTTAGCACGGGATAAGATAATAACAATGACAAATCAATGTTGTGAAACAGCACAAGACAGTTTAAAGTTTTCTTGATAACACACTTCATTGTGTTTAACTTTCACAAAGTTGGGTAGGAGCATCATCAGAATAAAAGTCAAATATTGTAACACACGGTCATTTTTGATATCCTCTACTGTCTTTTATGCAGTGCTGTATAACACATAAAATTACATAAGCGATTTGAAATAATTCGTTTATTTTAAGTTAAATAAATACAAGAGAGGTAATGTACGTACACGTAACATAGAGGCGCGTTCGCTTAACAACTGTTGCCGTGGAAATGCAATCATAATACCATATTCTGAGTGTGTGTGTCTGTAGGCTTAGTTACCCAGCATGCAAAGCGCATGCGCCGTATTATATTGTCATCTGTTGCCTCTATGGCTCTACCATATTTTTTACATGATATATCATAAGCGGCACGATTTCGGAAAAAAGTTATTGAACATAAAATGTTTGTTTTTTTTATTTTCAGTATAAAATTTGTCCGAAAACGCACTCACAGAGATATTACCACAAATGTAACTACATCTTCATGCAATGTTTCCTCTAAGCTGCGCGGGCGCGCGGCCGCACAGTAACTGAAATGCCCCCACGTGCACTGAATTGTTGCCGCGCAGCTGGAATTTTTCAATTTTCATCGTAAATATTCTTAATATGCACATTGCAAAAAACTTTTGAAGTGCTGGACAGTCGTCAGGTCGTGTAAAAATGTTCTGCTCAGAGCAGTAGCAGGTCTGCGCAGCTGTAAGAAAATTACAGGGAATGTTGTCTTCATGTAACGTATCCGTTAGTCTTGCCAGATTTTAATGAAATGGGAATTTTCTCGACAGACTTTCGAAAAATACTCAAATACCAAATTTCATGAAAATCTGTACACTGGAAGCCGAGGGACAGACGGACAGACATGACAAAACTAATAATCGCTTTTCGCAGTGTTGCGGAGGAGACTAATAAACGTTTAATCACTAATGAAACATCAAGACCTCTAAATATAGTTGACAAGAATTACAAGAACACACTAAGAAGCACAAAAGGTACAGAGTGCTGCTTGGGCACAAAATCCAATGCACTTAAAAACCGTAACATTATGCAAAATTTTCCGTCTCGATTTTGAATCAGCATATAAGAATCAATTTGAAAAGTCAGTATTCTTTTATGCTACTGTACCTTGTTGAAAGGAGCAAGGAGAAAATCGACCCATATACCAAATAAACCTACATCCTCTGCCCGAGGAGAAAATTCAAATATAGCAAACTTCTGTGTTTTACACTAAACAGTCCGTGTTTTGGGTAATTCGACAGCAACACAAGTAACATAAATCTATGCAAAAGTAAATACTCTAGCAAAGCACTACTAAAATATTTATGCATAGATGTACATGACTTGCAGGTACTTCCTCTTCATTTTTGACTTAGAGGTTTTCTAGCCGATTAGCTCGATCGTAGATCTCTGTAATGAAATTCTCCCGAAGTTTCAGTACTTGTCTCTTATCTACTGTTATGTTCCCTTGGAAGTATTCGATGCCAATGTTTTGAATCCCACGGTTTTCTTTCAAACCTAGTGCCTTCCTTTGAGGACGGATGACATCTGTCTTGTATAAGGACTCAGGGCGTACCGCGCAGTAAACACTCTCCACTTCGGGTATAAAAACAAATCTGTTAATGAGATATAAGGTAAAAGTTGCTGTTTGTTCTGAGATCCGTACAAAATACATAAACGCAATGTGGGCACCACGTAGAATTTTTTAATGTTAAACCTTCTCGGTTTAAAACTAGTACTGAGCTGAAAATCAAATTCCACTTTGCATTGGATGATTCTCTTACGGTTCCTCCAAAATAATTTCGGCTTAAATCAATCTCTCCAGCGGTAACATCGAGAATCAACATTAACCCTTTAAAGACGAAGCGTATCTGTTTTATATAAGGACTCAGTGCGTACCGCGCTGTAAACACTCTCCACTTCGGTTATAAAAACCAGTCTCTTAATGCTTTATAAGGCAAAAGTTGCTGTTTGTTCTGAGATCCGTACAAAACACATAAACGCAATGTGGGCAGCACGTAGAATTTTTGATGCTAAACCTTCTCGGTTTAAAACTAGTACTGAGCTGAAAATCAAATTCCACTTTGCATTGGATGATTCTCTTACGGTTCCTCCAAAATAATTTCGGCTTAAATCAATCTCTCCAGCGGTAACATCGAGAATCAACATTAACCCTTTAAAGACGAAGCGTATCTGTTTTATATAAGGACTCAGTGCGTACCGCGCTGTAAACACTCTCCACTTCGGTTATAAAAACCAGTCTCTTAATGTTTTATAAGGTAAAAGTTCCTGTTTGTTCTGAAAGCCATACAAAACACATAAACGCAATGTGAGTACCGTGTAGAATTTTTGAATATTAAACCTGGAGTTATACAAAGTTACCGCTAGTCTTCAAAAGGTTAAATCATATAGTCCTGTTCTTTGAAATTCCATGATATCGTCGCATATGCTATCAAGATATTCCATCTTGGCCTTGTCTGTGGCTCTTTTCAAATCTTTCCTCAGTCTTTTGTGGTTCTTACTTCTTTCCTCGTTGTTTTAAATTCTCCCTCTTCCTTCGTTCACGCATTTTACTGATCACTTCTTGTATAATCCATGGCCTTCTTTGTATCCTCTCGACTTTCCCAATCAAATCACTCATAGTATCTAACGCACATTTCTTGATACTGCCCCACTTTCACATTCGGCTGCAACAAGATTCTCTTCTAGAGTATCTTGCCCTTCCTGTCGTTAGGCATATAACTTCTCCACATTACATCTCGATTTTCCTTTTGGGAAACTTATGATTTTCTTTAACCTAGTGCAGGTCTTTGCTACCAGTAAGTTGTTGTCAGAATCAATATCTGGTCCCGAGGAAGCAGCTCGTATTTGCCTCTGTTTTTGGAAAGACTATTCAGGAAAAGTAATTTGCTTTCTACATCGCAGTACAGCAGCCGTTCAAAACACTCTGGTCGCGCCATGGTCACCAACCATTTCGGGCATCATTTGGTCTGTGCTGCAAGTCGCTACTGAAGTCCCTGCATCCGGCATCAGAGGAATTTGTATCGGAGCTACTTTCTGCCAGGCACGTCTCTTCGTCTGGTCCGTACCCCCTTGATACTTTAATTTTGGGAGACTGTAATGGTAACAGTGCTACCGCCGGGTTAGATCCCCCGGTTATTGGAATTCACAAGCCCCTCCAACATGGCAAGGTTGAGATATCAATCGAGGGTCTTTAATAGCAACAAATTTAATTAAATTTTCAACAAACTTTGCAAACTGTGATGACCAAATCTACATCTGCGTTAACACATACGGTGTTCAACCCCCGGCAGCAGTATGAAATCTTTTCTTCTGCATAATATCCAGACGGGCTCTGAGGCATCCCCCGCTAGCTATTTAGAGAGTATCTGAGTGTATTTATTCTGGGGTAAAGCGGTTGAGGCGTTAAGATAACCACCCGAGACTAGGAGAGATTGGAGCTACATACCTACTAGCCTATATGCCTTCATGGCATACATTTTACCAGCTCGTACGTACAGTGTAGGTAACCGCCGCAAGAAATACACACCAGTTACAAGTGTAGAGTTCAGATTCTTGCACCTGCTCTAGGAAAAGAAAGAAAACCCCAGCGTGCTCTGTTTAATTGATCGGGGATAAAAACTTCATCAAGTCATTCATCACCTGCCCCTGAGACAGCTGGCTACATGCTATAAGCAAATAATGTTTAAAATTTCAGGAAAATATGGTCACTTTTTCATATCCATATTCTCTTCCCCCCCCCCTACACGAGGGCTGTAAAAACAGTCAAGGAAATCAAGTGGCCATGAGTCATAGATTATAGGACGAGGAGGTCAATAAAAAAGATCGCTCTGTAAAGATGATAGGATAGAACAATACAACATACGGTAAGGATATGTTAATTATATGCTTTGGTAACAGTCGATCGTCAACAAGACCATCTGTCGAAAGTGAGAGTCAGTCGTTTGTACGCCTATTCGATTTTTATCGATACATAAAACAAAACGTTCTGATCTAAGATATGCACGCATCATTGAATTTTTTCAAATGACATAATTTACTTTCTGCGTTCCTAACACAACAGCTGTGTTACCGTAACGATTAAATTGTTTGATAAGCCGTATTGTCTGAAGTGTTAGAACGAGCGCAAAGATGACACCAACTATACTGGCGACAATTTAGACGATGTAAATGAGCCAATTATCCACCACTTGTTACAATATTAATGCTGCTTTTCATTTTCATAATTAGGTCTTGGAAAATATTAAATAATGGGGGCCTGTAATACCCACATTGCTATTTACATGTTCTAGGAACTTCCCACTAACATGTGGAAACCAAGACAAAATATTTGGTCATAAATTAACCCTTTCAAAACTGACGTTCATTTAAATTATGTATGAAATTTTAATTTTTAGCCCGCACAGAAAAGAGTCCATTATTAAGACAAAACGTTTACTGCTGTTTAGAGAGACATCGGTGTCAACTGAGCCAACCATGTCATCACAAATACCGTGCGAAAGTCAGTGGTCAATAGCTTTTTATTGTGGTTCAATTAGCGACGTAAGTACGTAGATAGCGTCATTATTAGGTAAAAGAACGTCAACATGGTTCGTTGGTGGAGTGGTAGACTGTCATATAGTCGGCATAATAAGTTCTACCAACATATCGCTACCAAAGTTCCCTGCACAGAGCTAAGCATTTCTCTGTCTAATACCTAGTGCCCGAGGCAGGATAATGAGAATGTCCTGCTTGTCCTCAGTCCCTCAACGCAATACTTTAAAAAAGGTTACAACCATTTCTTCTGCCATTCTACCCTATCCGTTATTTATTAACTCTCATACCAGTTATCCCCACTTGGCTGATAAAATGCAGTTAAGCCCGAAAATAGGCCTACAGGCTGCCAATGAATCGAACCAATCTGTCCCTAATTTTCGTGAATAAAATTTAAATTTAGGCTTATGGTTCACATCCGACCATTATTTGGCTTTACAGCTGCAATGGAAAGAATACAGGCCTAGCTTAATGGAAGTGCCAGGTTATACGGTTCTCTGGCCTTCCTGAAGCCCTGCGGCAATCCAACATCGTTTTGATACTCCACGTCATTATACAGCTAAGACAATCTTGACCGACAGAAAATGTATATTCAGTCAGCTGAAAATTCTGATTTCTAAGTGAAAATTCGTTTATCTTTTAAAAAAGAAATCATTAACTCTACTAAGCCTTAGCTTAGTTACAGGATTTAAAGCGATTCTGTTGGATACGGCAGGTTGACTATTGCGTATTTAATATAACCCATCACAAGAACCTTCTTCCGCCCAGAATTTGTTTGATATCCTTGGCAATTTCGCAAAAATCCTAAGTCATATAAGCACGTGTAAGATTCTTTAAAGGACAAATAACCCAGAGACCGAGAAATTAAATAAAATATACAAAACCTTTATGTAATTACAGTGGGAATGAGAATTAGGGTCATATTCAAAATGTCCATTGCAACACTCGAACACAGGACCTACATATTGGCAGAACTGCAAAGTAAATTTCATATCCATGCCTATTTGGCTTCTCTCTGCTAGGTCTGTGGGAGGAAGTATAATGCAGAAAGGCTACTTTTTTATGCAGGGCTTGCTGCAGATAACAAGAATGATGTATGTACCTCAACACAGAAAAATAAAATGGCAGTAATGTTCCGCCATAATGGTTTCTCTCGTGACACGGAACTCCCTCCCCCGCGAGTGTCGTTAACGCGTCCAGTCACCGCTGGGTGCGCAGTTTTAACGATTGTTGGCTGCCTGCACATACGTGACCAATACACCGGTGCCTTATCGAGCGCATGGCAACAGACACTCTCATTTAATTTGCATAAGAGTAATTTACCTTCTATGATAACTAACCTTACGTGCTTTCAAATCTTCAACCCATTTACAATAAGGTTCATTAAGACTTTAATTTACATACAGCGTTCACCATGATTGAAAATGGGAGTAAGAAGAGTTACGTTCTAAAACTAACCTATATTTTAAAGTACAGGCGATACTATTTTATTTTAGTTTACCATTTTAATTTTATGAGCAGTGTAGTATATTGCAATCCTTTATATTTCTTGCTGTTACAACAGGTCGAAGAAAAACAAACCAACCCTTAAATTTAATTGTTGTAGGTTGCGTATTTTCTTGTACCAGACTTATTTTCCAAATCTAACCCAGATAAGGTCACTGAATGATGAATTAAAAAGTGGGGAGATAAAGTGGAGAAAAACATCAGTGGCCTGCTTAACTGTATTTACTTTATAGCTATATCCAAACAAAAGGAATGCGAGGATCTCTCACTGGAATATGGCCTCAAAGAACACGAAGGAGTGTACAGCACTGTAACCTGTTTTATTGTCTCCTGTGGTCTGAAACTCTCACGCAGTTGAATATTAGCCTAAGATTATGGTGTAGATGAGAAGAGTAAATGCGACATTTCAGGCTTCCACAGCGGTGTGGTTGAAGTCTTCACTCTTCTAGGTTATTACGCAGAAAAGCGAAGAACTCAAACGTGTGATTTTTTTATATTAGTGCCAATATGTCACAGGAACTTGCTGTTTCTGTCTTCCGAGGTTCTGGGGATTAAGGCGCAAATTTCGTTCCAAATCTTTGTGCCTGTTTATAAAACTGCGATTCATTACATCCCACAACACGGTAATCTTCACAGCCGCTACGGTCTGACTCACGGAAAGAAGACTGAAGTTCTGCGAATGTAATCATTTAGGGTGTCTATCGTACAAAAATTTTTCAGGTGTTTTCTACGTGTTACCGTCCTCTGACCCCCACCTTATGAAATTTAATTCATACAGGCAGTCGTTGTTTGACTTCGGGGTTACATTACTGAAAATAGCCATGGAAGAACGAGAAAATGTAGAAAGGCAAAATAATAAACAACTGCAAGGGCTGCTGAAGATCCTTCCAGTTGCCACCAAAAACAACCTTTACCCGAATGTGGGCAACGTTCTTCAAATGTATGATCACGAATGCTTGTCAGTGTTAAAGCAAAACATTTTTGTCCCAGGCAACGTTAAAGAGAACTTCCTGTACTTGCAAGACGTCGATTGTTTTTTAAATGAGAGAGGCCCTGCAATATTGTGGAATGTAAACGTAAAGTTGTCTCTGTGCTCGCAATGAAGCAATACACGAGGAGCAGAGGTATAGGCCTAGACGTCGGAAGTAGACGGAGGTGAGTGTCCAGATTCACATCCCGGCAGTTTAACGTCGGGGAAAGAGTACCCCCCCCCCCCCCCCGGGTTGGCCTCAGAGTTGGTTTAGATATTTTGCAGGTAATCCAGCAACGTAACACATAATCATATACCGTCCTGGGTTTCTTCATTTGAAGCACGAGGCTGGAGGCAGAGACTCGCATGATCTTCCCCATGTGCCTTCAATTTATGCATGTCGTACAAAAGACGCAACGAAATACACAACCCTACTTCCTCAACACAGTTTCCTATCCTATTTCCAGTTTCGTATTAGGCTTCTAAGAGCTTGCTTTTCAAATTTTTCTCCCATCAGAATTCTGTATATATTCCTTGCCAGGATTTGGTATTATCTATTATTGATTTCGAAGACTAAAAAGAGGCGTTTCTACCAGCAGCGTTGCCCGACTTTAAGTAGCATCACTAAACGCTTTTTTATTCATTTGCTGTGTATTTCACGATGTTATTACTAACCGACACCACACATACAGTTAAATGACTGGATAACAGTAATTTCGAAAGGACGCCGAAAAAAGCGCTCCTGGCCTCATTCAAGGAATTATCTAGAAATATGTTTGGGGCGACAAAGTATAAGCCACGAAATACGCCATTCGGGATAGCAGGTGTCTTTCGAGATTCAAACCGAGCACCTCCCGAATAAAAGACGTTAGTATTACTGCATGAGACAATGAGGTCGGTAAACATCAATTGCCAAAGAAGAACCTAAAATTCCGCTTTGCCGCTAAGTATAGAAGGGCATTTTAGTTATGCAGCAAAAACAGTTACAGAGATTGATAGTAAGGTTTCAAAATACACGAGCTTCCTGTCTGTGGCAGAACTGGGAACTTGCGGAACTACTGCTTAACATAATAACACTGCTTCTTCTTTCCATTTGGATTTACCGTTTAAGAATGGCTAAGCACAGATGAGAGTTCTACCCACGGGAATAAGTGTAAAGAGGTACCGTTTGGAGCGCCTACAATAACCACTTTCAATCTCAGAATTTAATGGATTTTTGCAGGAAATAAAGAAGGTGCTTTCCTGGCGTTGCGCACGTAAGCTGCGGCGAACATGGAACACATTTGAATATCAAACTGCATGCTGTGACGGCGTTCTTACAGGATTAGCATACAGCAGATTACAGCCCACGCTAGAGCGCACGATTTTGAAAGCGGCTATCAGAGTTGATGATGAATTACAGCCGCTCCACAAACTGTCGCTGAGTAAGGGTAAAAGGATATTCAAATCTCTGTAACTAACTAACTAACTAACTAGCTAACTGTCTGACCGACCGGCCAACCAACCAACCAACCAACCAACCAAACAACTGAACTTCTCATTATATATTCAAGTCTTTTAAGAATCAGAAATTTTCCGAACTGATAAAGAAACGTCCCGCTTACGTGCAATCCAAAATTCTGTGAATTACATTAACAGAAGTGTGAATACTGGAAGTGGACTTAGACAAGGATACTATTTGCCACTGATTCCATTAAACTTTTACACGAAATAACTTACTAAGGGAGCTCTTGAAGGGTTTGGAGACTTCCAAACAAGAGAAAAAGTAATTCGCATAGTGAAATATGTAGATTTCCTTGTGTTACTAGCTAAGGAAGAAACTGCCCTACAGGGCACGAGTGATAGACTAATGGAAGCTAGAATATCGAAAGGAATGGAAATAGATGCGGAAAAATTAAGGTAATCAGAATCTCAAGGTAGCCATTCCCAGTACAGATTATGATAGATCAAAAACAACTCGAGAATATGGAATACTTCAAATATTTGGGGAGCGTGATGACAAATTATGCAAGATAAACATGTGAAATAAAATACAGGATTGCCATGGCAGAAGTAGCATTCAAAAAGAAGAAAATTATTTTACTTTTAAACTGGACTTAAATTTAAGGAAGAAACTTGTAAAGTGCTACAATTGGAGCATAGCTTTGTGTGGTACTGGAACTTGCACATTTCGAAAAGTAGGTCAGAAATACCTTGAAATTTGCAATGGGGTCCTGCAGAAGGATGGGTTAGATCAGTTGGACCGATCGCGTGAAAAATGGAGAAATATTACATAGCGCCAAGGAGGAAAGCAATATCCCACATACAGTAAAAAGAAGGAAGGTTAACTGTATTGGTCACACCTTGCGTAAAGCATGTTGTTGAAAAGATAGAAGGAAGGATAGAAGTAATGGGAAGACGAAGAAGTAAGCAGCTACTGGTGACCTTAAGTAAAGGAGAAGATGCTGGAAATTGATAGAGGAAGCAGCAGCTCGCACTGTGTGGAGAACTGTCTTTGGAAGAGGCTATCGACCTGTTTAAGACAGGCTTATGAAACGAATAGTTCCACGAATGAGGGTCCTATGCTGAGATGGTTTAATGCGGTCCACAGCCTCATCCCTTATTTCTCTGAAGTCCATTTCAATCTGGCCCTTCTACCTTCACGTATAGGCTTACCTAATACTGTTTGTGAGGGCTCCATTTAACATATTCCCAGTAATTATATTTTCTTTCCGTCATAAACTCGTCTTTTTCAACATTCTTGACTATAAGCAATAAATGCCGACTGAATGCTGAACTAATGCTGCGACAAGGAACTTGTAACTTATGTCCGATGGGTCTGTTTTTGCACAATGTATGGCTGCGATACAGCAAATTTAATGAATTACCCAAACGCCTTTACATACTTCAAGTTGTTTATCATACGTATAACATTCGCCTCATCATCAATGCCTCATTTTGCTGCCTTTGTCCACATGTGTTTTGCTTTACTAACCCCAATACACGCAAAATCTAGCAGAAATATTAACAAATCCAAACACAATAAATTATGCCAATAAATTATCAGACTTGCTAGAGAATGAAAACTACATGTTTCCATGGAAACGAAATGAGAATGTCACAAAATAGGCTACATATTGAATTATAACTCCCCTTTGTACTACACAGGCTTACATGTTACACACGCCTAGCATGTCTGTTACGAGCCTACAGTTTCATCTTACTCTATATGTCCTCTACAGAACCAGACATCACGAATCTAAATTCTCCTTTCACCACTGAATCTATAATTCTTAGAACGGAAAAAGTAGTAGCTCTAAGCCAAAATATGAAACTGATACCCGATACTTGGCATCAAGTAAGGAAATATACCCCACATATGTTTTCGCTCTGTAAGGAAGCAGACCAGTAGGAACGTAATGGTTTTGTTATAGTAATTTGGGTTTATCAACGCCAACATGAAGCAGTAAGAATAATTGTGACATCACCTGTTATATTTAAAAGGAAGTTCTTTTATTTTGCATTTATAAGCAACAATAGATTTGATCAGGGAATTAAATTTTTAGGGCGGTATGACTTGCGTAAAATCGTACGCCTGATACATGATTAACTGGCTCCAGCAGTTCTTATTATGACGACACAGATGTTTGACTTGCAGGACGTTTCATTCTTCTTGTTTAATGTTGTTCTCATTTCCTGTAGATACAGTGATGAACTGAGTTGCTAGGAAAGGCAACAGCAGGTCATGTATGCACAGTTTACAGATAATGGAAGGACAAATATTATCCATTTAGCGAGAACATAAAGGGTATCTGAAGCCATATGATTATATTCCGCAAAGAAACACATGGGAAAAGTGCATTCGTACGTAATATGCTGCAGACCTACACGGATATTTCCTGAACTCCATCCTTGTGGTTTTGCAAAACCATCGCCCACCAGTATTCATTTATTCCAGGCAAAACAAGTTGTTGCCAAGGTAAGTACTCGAACTACGGATGTCACACTGCATACGCCTGTAGAATATTATTTTTCTTTCTACTTGTCCTATAGTTTATTTAACGACACTCTTTATTTCAGTCCATTAGCGTCCAGTGACTGAAAGATAACAAGCAACGGACTGAACACGAAATCAAGGGAAATTGCCGTGACAGAGTCTAAGGCACTGTCCTAGAATTTGTATGCAGGGAAAAGGTAACGCCATAACACCTGTCAGGGTAGTCAGCGTACCGGCCGACATTCGAACAAAGAACTTTCAACGCACAAGAGCGAAGCTTTGTCGCTTCATCCGTCATACAGGAGCCCGCAGTTTCCTTCAAAGATCCGCCAATGCTCCCTCTAATTTATTTTAGAGCTGCGCGGACCTTCTACTGCTCTGAGCAGAAAATTTCTACACGACATGAAGACTGCGCTGCACTTTCAAAGTTTTTTGAAATGTACATGATAAGAATATTTACAATGAAAACTGAAACATTCCAGCTGCGCGGCAACAATTCAGTGTGCTCGAGAGAATTTTCGTCACTGCGCGGCAGCACACCCGCACAGCTTAGAAGGAAGACTGCATATACCTGAAGCAACGGTGTCGCAACCCATTAGACCACAACCTTCGTACACACAGTTCTGTGTTTCGTTACCCAGCATATTGACACATGTTAATCACCCCGTTCCCAACTTCAGTCATGTGACCCATATCGTTCCAAGAATACAGTTCGCAACTTTGTATCTGGTGCTCCGGGATATACCTTAATATTGCCTCATCTTGCTTCATATGTCTCCCAACTAGTGTCTTCCTTTGAGAATTTCTCGTCAGTACCAGGGCTGTGCAGTCGGAGTCGGACGGAATTTTAGGTGGATTCGGAGTCGGGAAAAAATGTACCGATTCCGACTCCGACCTCAGTCTAAAATCTTAACTAGCTACTCCAAATCCAAGACCCTGATAGCTACAGTAACCATTAGATTTATACTTAAATATAGGTTATAAGTCAAAAAAGTAGCCAGATGATTCACGTGGTGGTGATGAAATGTCTTATAGGTTTACCGTTATTAACACATATTGAGCTTTTATGAAGGAGTCGGAGTCGGAGTTTTAAAAATCGAGAAGTCGGAGTCGGAGTCGGAGGCGTTGCTTTTGTGTACCGACTCCATAGCCCTGATCAATACAGTAACCTAAAAGCCTACTTTTCTCAGTTTTCCCCCACGATATGTGATCCACCCATCTCGTCTTTCTCCATTTAACTCCCTTGGCAATATTATGTGAATAGTAGGCAGGGCCTATAAATATTAGTAAATGTTACATCAAATTTTAGATACTTTCATAAGTTTTGAAGCGCCTATTAAACATCTGTCTGTCCGTCCGTCCGTTCGGTTGTCAGTTTGCCTCTACGCATGAAAGCAGCTGAAAGCATTTTCACTAAATGTAAATAATTGTGAATACGTTTACTGCAATCTGTCGAGTGAACTAATTATTAACTTACATCGAAAAATTTTAACCGCCACTCTGAATGAAGACCAACGTAAGTTTCCGCATTCATATACCGCGAAAATCGCAGAAGAGTCAACAGAGAGAAACTCTTAACGTTATTCACTTCAGGGCCGTGCTTGCTTCCATCCTTTACACAAGACGTTTCTGCGATGCTGTTATACTTCCATATTGCTACATGTGAAATCCACCTCACATGGAGTATTCTTCACATTTCTCTTTCCACTGTGAACTCCATGATATCAAGATACATAATATATTGTTAGCCTAATTTTATCTTAATTCTTGTTTTATACATAACTGGTTGATGTGGGTCCTCCGTTGAGACAATCCATAATGGATCCAAACATGTTGGAAACACGATGTTTCAAGTATAAAACTGTATATTGAAATATTTGTGCATTTTGTTGGATATGTTTTAGAGAATTATAAAATTGTAGAAGAACGATAAACGTTTCGCAGAAAATTTGTAGAAGTGAATGAAATCCACTCCTTATATCCGACGCACAACATCTGTAGGTCTTGCTGTTTACAAGGAAATTAAAAGTGTAACTATATGTAAATCTCCGAATTGTGTGTTCGACAGTAAACTATAGTCTTCTGAATATACAGCACGTTATAGCAGTCTCTTAGCGATGACAACAATTAAAGACCTTCCAATCTGAATTGGTAGGTTCACGTGTAGATGTGTATAAATACAGATGTACATTTGATTAACATGTAACTGAAGGTGCTGTTACAGACTCTCATATGTTAACACTAAAACTTTCTGCGAGATATCACTAATGTTTTTTTGGACTATTTCCATTGCGATAGGTCACACAGACACCACGTTTCAGAAACAATCTGTGTTCGTCATCGGGTGTACTAAAAACATGAGACACAGTAACTGGCTAAAATGATTGGACCTACCAATTCATGCGTGAGAGACAACAACTCCCCACATGTCTAACATAAAAATATTGTGTATAAATCTAAATTCACAACTTGTAATAAACGAAATTAATATTTCTAATGGAAATATTCATTTCTTTTCACGTGTGAATTGGTAGGTTCAGTCTTCTTAGCCTGTTACTGTGTCTCAAGTTTTTAGTGCACCTGATGACGAAAACACATTGGTTTTTGGAGCGTAGTGTGTCAGTGATCTGTGGCAATGGAAATAGTCTTAAAACAGATCAGTGATCTCCCGCATTTGACATCACTGTCGAAGAATTTCAGTGTACCCTTCTACAACTTTCTCTTTTAAAATACTAAATAAATAAAGCTTCTGCCCCGTATATTTCCATCTAATTTCTCTTAATTTCACTCGACCCAAAATACACTATGGCTATACCTACCCGATCGCTGTGACACACAGACCTTGAGCTCTGCTGTAATGGTGAGGTTCTGGGGGTAGAGATTATACAGTTTAACCTGAAATTGTCCAGACGTTAAGAACCACAAGACGTGAATACGTAGAAAAATAGAATTCGTGGCGTAGCCTTCCAAACAAAGCCTGTCAATATCGTACGTGCAAGATGTGGTACCGCAGGACACTGAAATGTCACAATAATATCCCCTTTATGTACAAACAAAATATGGTTAGAGAAAATTACTAAGCAAGCTGAAGTTGCATTGAAACGAAAGTGGCTATCATGGAGACGAGACCTAGCCCTACCCACACTTACAGACAGATATGGGAATTACAGGGTGGCATTCAGTTAGTGAATGAGATGATAATAATTACGAGCCAACGTATGCTTCCTTGTACATGTGACATTTGTTGGCTAAACAATGGGCAGCACTAATGAAACAAAGGGTACGTCAGGAGAGTGTCGTGTGGTGTCCCGGATACCGCAAGATGGCCGACAGTGTTTTATAATTAATATTCTTTTGTATAAGATACGACATCTGCGTGACTGGGAGTTTGACATTGCTTTGTTCACTGACCTGACTAACCAGGGAATCCGCAGACTGGTGTTTGGTTGATTGGTTAACTATATGAGTAAGGGTATGCTGTGCCTTTTCAGTCAGTTACAGTCAATCGGCCCGTTTACCTTACGGCTTTATGGAAAAATAAATTGTTCTGTGGGACTTAACACTGTCAAGGCCTTGGCTTTGAAGTAGAAACCTCCGCCTGCCTGATAGGGGGACGATAGGAATCACATTAAATGCGA
>BLKM01000518.1:501133-511498 GCA_013340265.1 Coptotermes formosanus
CCAACAAATAGACAAAGAGAGCTTTGTCTATTTGTTGGTGATTAGTGTTTTTGTATAACATAGTACACAGACATGGAACACAATAAATTTATGGTATAGCATGTGTATTATTTTCGTGTCGGGACGAATGCGCTGTCCGTAAGAAAAATACACTGTTTGAAGACTTATAAACCAATATCTGCAGTACAGCAATCTGAAATGGCTAACAAACTGTCACTTATACGCTACTTGGATTAATGCCTACAAAACAATTACTATTATAGCATAAAATGCCGTGCATCACGCTTAAGTCTGTCAACTGAACAAGTTCATGTCGTCACATTCTGCTTCCGGTCACGATTCGTGAAAACAAGGAGCACGTTGACACGAGCGGATAAACATTGAGAAATTACAAAACCCGGTAGGTTTACCTGTTGTCTGCAGGCACACTAGCGAGAACAAACGTGCGTACGGAACAGTCAATCTGAGCCTGCTATTAGGTCAGGGCCACTGTGTCTCCAAACTAGTGGATCTCGTCCTCCTGTCCGGTCAGATAAAATACGCCTCCATACGAGTGGATCTCAAACTTTTTCTAAAGCGACACTACTGAGATCTGCAATTCACAGAAACCTAGTCTCACGGGCAACATCCAACACCCTAAATATCAGGCCTTATTCCAAATGAATATCTAAGCCGGCAGAACAACGTAAGTCACAAAGAACGAATTTGGAAGGATGCTCAGTGCAAATTATATGAGGTATGATTCAGGATTCAGTTCTGCTGCTGTTTCCCAACCACTTTCCAAAATTCTAAGACCGCAAATAACAGTCCCGGAATTATACTGTAATAAAAGCGAATGGATACCTATAGATTTCCTATTTTTAAAACATTCCCCTAATCAAAAATCAAGCACACATATTTCAAGATTAAAAAATGTGAAAGTGTGTTTCCGTTCACTGGTCCCCATCACCGAAACGGCAATGTTTGTTTGAAGATTCCCAAGCAACCCCTGCTTATCCTTACCATCAGGATAATATTAATATAAACATAAGTAGGGCAAATTGGCGGAACCACACTAACAAGGAAAAACCGAGGCACTCGAGCTAAAAACATATCCAAAGCTACTTGTCCACCACACATCTCGTATGAAATTGTCTGGAATTAGACCTTGGCCTCCGCGATGAGGAGTCTGCTACAAACCGCCTGAGCCATTGCACAGCTTTCAAAAACTACAATTAGTCTACATTACACATAAAGAGCCTCTTCCCACTGTCCAGAGGACTCAGTCCGCTTCCATGAGACAACCAATCGATGAACGCTGTGCTGGGAAATAATAGCTGCTTATTGGGAGCACCATACTGAGCACGTATCTAAACAGGCGTACACTCTTTGGCTGGCCAATTGTTAATCTTCTCAACGTAACCACTTTTCATTAAAAGTCAAATGTATATTTTATTCATGGGTTTTCAACGGAACATGTTGGTATATAAGTCTACGAAGAGTCTACAGTGTCAAATAAGATGATGATTACTAAATATTTGCCTACCTAAAAAATTGGAAATGATGTAGAAGAAAGCGCTTTGGCTTAATGTGAAGGGTTATCCTGACATTGAGGAAACTGATGCGAATTACGAATCGCATTATTTAAGAAAGCCAGTGTCAAGGCCAAGATCTGAAAGCGGGATTGCCTAATACGTAAAAAGATGGTTAAACACCAGACCGCAATATTCAATATCAAAAAAAGCAAGGTCGGTGAATCTGGACCCTAGTGAAATTTGCTCAAATCTTGCTCTCTGAAGGTTGTAAGGTTTTACTTGTCGAAACACTAACATGTGGCACGTCAGCAAATTACTTCAAAATACAACTGTTTGGAAGTCAAACTGAAATTTGTTAAAAATACTGAAAAGTCCACTCTAGCCGCACTGGTTTTGCAAAGTGCAGCCTCGGTCTCACTGGTTCTCATTGGGTCTCACTGTCCTTCCATGTCAGTGACAAATTAAGTCGTCTATGTCTGAAACCCAAAAGTATTTATTACAGCTGCAATCATGAAGATGTAAAGAAAAGTGTGTAAATTTAAGAGGAAAAACGTCGCTCACTTTGATTAAAGAATTTTGGATTCTGCGATGTTAAACAAACACAAAACACAACCGTCTCCTTACCACAACTCAACAAACTGCCGTTCTACGAGTCAAGATAAACACGTGTAAACAAAGATTTCCGAAAAATGCAGCATTGTACAGTGTACATATTAACGCGCTCCACATCAGCTGCAAGTACACCTTCACCGAACGTAACCTGATGTTCAAGTCCAGTGGTAGGTCTAAGTCTCAAACAAATTTGGCAAGGAAACATCGAAGAATAAAGTTGCGTGGTACAAAACTACTTAAAGCAGAACTTATATTGTTAAATTGACGCTATGCGCAGTTAATTCTAATGTAAAGTCTCGGCTGTTCATCACCATGGAGCTAAGCTTGTGAGTGACGTGTGCGGCCACACCAGTGGTAAGATACCAGCAGCATGAATAAGGCCGAACGAGGAAAATAGCTGCTGTTCTTAGGGGGGGGGGGGGGGGGGTAAAAAAAAGAGGTATAAGACCCCGTTATCACTCCAAGTGCAACGGTGCTGTCAGACTGTCAGTTCTAGACTCAAATGAGCTGCATACTGCCTGTTGGCTTCTGATTTGAGCCTGTCAAGTGGGTACGAACAACGGATCTTCTGGGATGTAATACCATGTAATTTTTACAGACACATACGTCTATCAGTTTTTGGCAAGAACTGCAGCCAGCACTTTCAACCACGCAAATGGAGACAAAAGATTCCTTCGAAAAAGTGTTACGTATCTTCCCAAGCACAGAGCATCCTAGAAGAATATATAGTGTTTTTGTTCCCATCTTAGTGCTCGGAAAATTGCAATTGTTAAGAAACATCGGCGAAAATTTTGAAAATCGAGCACTGACAGCTAAGCAGTACTATTCTTCCTTAGGAATTGTATTAAATCGGAAAAAAGGGCTTCGAACTTGTAAAGACTCTTAGTCATTGGGACCTAAATGTTGTTTTTAAGGCGTTCTTAACGAAGTAGAAAATAACGCTTAATATGTAGACCGCATCCATCTCTACATCACCTGGCACCAGCGTCTAAACCTTCTGTCAGATTAATTACTAAAACTACGGCCAAACACACACATATTTATCGTGCAGCCATATGCTGAACACAGTAACTGTAACTGGTCTTCACGGTAGTTTTATTAGTTAATCGTTTTAAAAACACAGAAGGATGTCCTTCATTAAAAATGACTTCCACAAAGACTCTTCCGTAGACAAAAACTTTAAACACCAACGAATGCACAAAGAGTTTTTTTCGTCAATTATAACACACACGTACATTTTTCGACCCTGCTGGGTCATCTTCAGGGAGAAACCTTCCGTTATCGTTACACTAGGTTGCACTATACAGTTAAGCGAGAATGTGCTGTTGACAGTCAACTCTTCCGTAGGTATCAGTTGATCACTATACCCGTGATCACTATATCCGTGCCCGTTATAACGAGCTCCACTGTATACGAACAACAGAATATAACATGAATATTACGTCAAGGATCTTCGGTGCTTTGGGTCTGAATGTTTATTGCCGTGGTAAGTGGGTGCCTTGTAACACGGCACGGCACGGCACGGTGCGGCACGTGCTCAAGTTTCGGACGGGCGAACCTCCTCCAATATTGTGGGTAGCTGCAAATACATTGAATGAGCAGTCGCGGGCATCTGTCAAGCTACGGTCCTCCAGCTTCGGGGTTGGGCGAAGTGCTAACAACTCTTCACCTAAAAGCTTACCACGTTACGAACCTGTGCAAAGAGCCTTGAAACTGGAGTGATCCTTTGGTACGAAATAAGCAGCGGCAAAGAGTCACGAAATTCAGCACGTGAAAGGAGCGAGGGGCGAGAGAATTACTGACGTATCAACTAGATTTAGTGGGCGTACAGAAGGTTAGATGGGACAAGGAAGTGTGAAGGAGCTGAGGATTTTACGTCAGAGAATGGTATAAGCAGTGAAGGCAGTAGGGTTTTTTAGCGATAGGATGTCTCATGTATTGCTGAGAGGTCGCTGGTGTAATATTATTGTTCTGAATGCGCATGCACCAACTGAAGATAAAAAATGATGACTCAGAGGACAGATTTTATGAGAAACTTGAGCTGGTTTCCGATCACTTACCCTAAGTTCCACATTAAAAATCTTTTAGCGGAACTCAAACCTTGGAGAGAGAAGATATTTTCATGAGGATCTAAACGACAATAGTAACGATGATGCTGTTACAGCAATAAATTTTGCCATATCAAAGATTAAATTGTTAAGAGCACGATGTTCCCGCATTGAAACATTCACAAATACGCACCTGAACCTCTCCTGATGGGAAGACTCACAACCAGATTGCTCACGTATTGATAGATAGCAGACAGCATTCAAGTACACTCGATATAACATATTTCACACGAGTTGACTATAATATTGATCACTATCTGGTGGTAGCAAAAGTCAGGGAGAGACAGTCGGTAAGTAAACGAGAAGCACGAAAGTTTGATGTGAAGAGATTCAAACTCAAGAAGCTAAGTGAGGTGGAAGATATGGATCAGTATCAGATTAAAACCTTAAAGTGCTCATAAATCTCCTGTTATCACAAACACAATACAGTGTACACAGAGGGGACCTACATGTAGCATCCACGAGAACTGTGACAATCGTACACACAACTGTGGTTAAGAAACCTCGAGGAAATATACCATAATAATTGTTGGTAAACGGGAGAATAATATTAAAACTGATATTTTAGAAGCTAGATGGAAAGGTGTGGGCTGGATTCTAGTTAGTCGGGATGGGGACAAATAATATCCTTTTGCTGGCGTGTTAATCTTCATTTCAGTAACAACAGAAAACTTCTTAAGCAATTAAGGAACTAAAGATTCCTAACTGAAGATTGCCGTGCAGTTGATTATCCAATAATAATGATTCCTATTTCTCCCCCGCGCTTGGTAACGTCCTGTTGTATCTACTAACGTCTAAGGCTTTGCAACAGTCTGCGTATGCCTGTGGATTCCCACCGTCACAATAGATCCATTATCTCCATATCATTTCTTAGTCACAACAGTTCAGAAGAAGGAAGAACAGCCAACACAAATTCGATATTCTGTAATTAATATGCCCATGTGCTATCTTACAGAATACTGATCGACCCAGGAGTAGAAACGTAGAGGGCCATTGTGTCCAAGACGTTCTATACAAATCTCCATGGTAACCGCGGCGCTTTTGGTAAACATGAGTACCGTTGGCCTACATTAGTGACTGACAGGGAAGACAGTGCGCAGTTTTCATGCTAGAGTACCCATTATCGACTCTTGTGACGTGTTCAATAATGGCGTGCTTCAAGCCTGCTTGCGTACAGCCAACATCTGATTAAACATGGCAACCAAGCAATACATGTATACAGTTATCTGAACAGATGCATTATTTGTTTAAGCAGACTACCTCGTACTCCAGCTGTGTATTCTAAGTATAGCATAGCTTAACAAAGAAGTAAGCTGAAAATATCGAGACTGTATTACTAATATTGGTGATGTGGCCTATACATATCACGCACTTCCACAACGTCGCTAAAACCTAAGACGTGTATTTCTTAAATTGATCCTTACCATCGTGGTGATGGTGATGATGGTGATAGAGGAAAAGACACCTTCGATCACAACTACGGATGTTTATTACGTATATACGGGCAATTTTCTTGCAACATGTTTCGGCAGAAATCGGCCATCGTCAGGTAATACGTGTATCAAAATGTACTAAGAAGGTTTACTGCACTGTAAGTTGTTTGAATTTAAAATTCAGATTTAAATTCAAACAGCTAAGGTACAGTAATTCTTCTTAGTATATAGTGACATATGTAGTCCCTGACGATGGCCCATTTCTGCCGAAACATGTTGCAATCAAATTTCCCGTATATATGTAATAAACATCCTTAGTTGTGACAACATGTATTTGTACCAACTCGTACACGAAATAAAAGTAAAAAGTATAGTAAACTTCACAAGAGTCCTGTGTCAGTAAATGGTGCTTAAACAATTTTTAATAACTGAGCTTGTGTTTTCCGTAACGCAGCTTTTATCAGTTAACCTTTTAAAGCCTAGCGGTAACTTTACACACCACCAAATTAAACATTAAAAAATTCTACGTGGTGCCCACATTGCGTTTATGTGTTTTGTACGGATCTCAGCACAAACAGCAACTTTTGCCTTATAAAACATTAAGAGACTGGTTTTTACAACCGAAGCAAAGAGTGTTTACTGCGCGGTACGCACTGAGTCCTTATATGAAACAGACACGCTTCGTCTTTAAAGGGTTAATAACTTTCAACGCATCAACAACTGGCATAATATCTCTATATAAGGCGTAATAAAGCGGTGTTTCAGCAATTTTAGTAAACTTGACTTGTGAACTTAAGTTTTCAGTGTTCAATGTGTTCCCCTGAAGATGGTGTGCAAAGCATACCGAAATATGTCGGGATTCTTGTGAAGTTTTCTATACATTTTATTTTAATTTTGTGTAACAATTGGTGAAAATACATGTTGTTGTAATAGTACGTACAAGGAACGGACAAACTTGAAAAACCCTCCACTGTGACGGACGATGCTTCTTTTATCTCTTATTACACGTATTTCTCGCCAAAGTACGTAGCGGTTTAACCCCTTTCAGTCCTAATTCAAACGAACGTCATATACGAGAAGGTACAGGCTAAGAGCCTTCTTTCTGTAACAAATGCCATCAATTGCGGAAACATTCTATACACCTGAACACCAACCCACACATATAGGAGTGTCTCCATTCGAGGCAAGGATTCCTGCGAGATATCGGTGTCACTTTAGCGCTTACCGGAGCAGAAGCATTAACACCAATAAGGATTCTCCCTTCATTAGTCATTAGTGATAAAAACACTAATCACCAACAAATGCACAAACAGAGTTTTATCGTCAATCGTAACACACTCCTACATGTTTCGACCCTGCTGGGTCATCTTCAGGGAGAACTTTTTTGTTACCGTTACGCTAAGGTTGCACTTTATAGTTGAGTGAGAATGTGCTGTTGACTGTGTACTGCGTTGTTTTTGGAGGCCTGCAGGCCGGGACCGCAGAGAGTTCACGCCTCCAAAAACAACGCAGTACACAGTCAACAACACATTCTCACTCAACCATACAGAGCAAACTTAGTGTAAGGATAACAAAAAAGTTCTCCCTGAAGATGACCCAGCAGGGTCGAAACATGTAGGAGTGTGTTACGATTGACGATAAAACTCTCTTTGGGCATTTGTTGGTGATTAGTGTTTTGTATAATATAGTGCACGGACATGGAACACATTAAATCATTAGTGACAATTGTACTAATAACAGATTCCTTAACACAATATTTTCTCCCAACAAGATAGGAAATGTATGTATTTATAATGCAATATTTAAGGGCATTCACGTAACCATTGTTGCCATGGAAACTCAACAATGCTTTACATTGTATTGCTGTTGACCTACATGTAGCTGTGAGTAATATAAAAGCATTGAGCGTTGCAATGGTAATGCAAGAATGGGCTGTATTTGCACGATTGTCGAACCACAAAATATTCCGTACTGCTGCCAATAAACAACCCTACTGACGTCTTCTTGTAAGCTGCTCGCTATTTTTCTTAGACTATAAAAAAATTCGGATTATCGACAAATATTCTTAAAAGCTCTCAGTATAAAATTTCACGAAAATCCGTCCCGCGGGAGTCGCGCTGACAGACATCAAGAAGCTAATAGGCGTTTTTCGCTATTTATGCCAACGCGTCTAAAAACAGGAGCCGTTGCTCCTTCGCTGAAATTATCCGATATATTAATTTTCTCAAATGCGGTCATAACATTTTTTACTCTCTTCAGTTAAATGTACCTCCTTTTTGTCAGGCCGCGGTCTGCAAACATTGTTCGAAGGGCCACGCAGTACCAGAATAAAGGTAACAAGATGGGAAGTGCACGTACGTATAACGTCACGTTGAGGTGCGTTTGGCCCTTAGCATCCCGAGTAGCGTACTTCTCAGATTGCCATCCTATTTAACCTTTTAAAGCCTAGCGGTAACTTTACATACGACCAGGTTTAAAATTAAAAAATTCTACGTGGTGCCCACATTGCGTTTATGTGTTTTGTACGGATCTCAGAACAAACAGCAACTTTTGCCTTATAAAACATTAAGAAACTTGTTTTTACAACCGAAGTGTAGAGTGTTTACAGCGCGGTGCGCACTGAGTCCTTATATAAAACAGATACGCTTCGTCTTTAAAGGGTTAATTCACTGGGGCCAAATTCTATTTTGTCCACAACTGTTCACACATAATAGAATGTTAATACTACTATTGGTTTCTGATGCTATATAACTTAGCAGGAATTTCACGCATTTATACATATGCCACTTTGTTTAAGTTACTGCTAAGGCCCAGCGGAACTGAGCAAAAACGCCAATATAAAATTTAATAAAAATCCTTTCTGCAGGAGTCGAGTTTTTAAATGCGGATGGAAGAACGGACGGGTGGACAGACACAAGGAAGTTAACAGCCACTTTTCGCAACTTTGCTAATGAGCCTAATCAGGAAGTGAAACACAGTGGCGACGTACTGTGAAAGTATGATGCGAACTAGGGTGACGTTTGAAGCCCAGCAAAAATTTTACGCTTCCAGTATCTTACTGGCCGCAGCTGTGGGTTACAAATATATACTGAAATTCGCGAAGTACAAACTAGCACTGGACATGGACTTACCCTACGCTTTCCAATTCCTGTTTTGGTTGATAATGCTGCCTGGAATTATTCTCTGTCGCTAAACTTCAGGAGGAATCTGGTGTCGCCAGTTTCAGGGTTAAGACGCTTTTCTGTTTTAAATCTGGAGAAATCAGATTCATGGACACATTGACAACGCTCTTGAAACCACCACTGAATCACCACCAAAACTTCACATTAGCAAACAGACTTACGACAAATGTTTCTATTAGTCTGCATAGAGAATATAATTTTATTTGTGGTCTAAAGATTCGTATATCTGCTAATTTAGAACCATAACAGAACAGTGAACTACAAGAACGGGCTTTCTTTTATATTCCTGGCTGCTGTATACACCCACAACACTGCTACTAATTACACTGTTCATATAATACAGATTTAAGCCCAATGTATAATTTATTGCAACCAAATTTAAATTTTTCGGAAGAATAAATTGAGATCCACAAAGCAAAATTTTATACAAATATACTGAACGCTTTTGTGACTGTATGTTTTGCGCTGTGTTTTTCGTATAATTCTAAATTTTATTTACCAAAAACCTTCCAATTCGGCCTACTTATGTCCTGCACGTTTAGATGTTAACTTTTGCGTCTTTGTGTGTGTCACTTTTATTTTAATGATCAGTTGCAAATGTGCCTGGCATTTATATGAGAATCTGAAACGTTAAAAGCAATACATAACTGCCAAAAACATGAAAACTAACGGCGTATCAGAATCGATGGCATTGAAACTGAGGCAGATATTAGCATCGAAAGACTATGTCGATAAATGGGAAACAAGCAAGTGTAAGACTGGAAGTAACTAAGGTTAACAGAGAGGCGGATGATGCTACAACCTACCACTTGCATTAATTTTGTGTCACGTTTTCAAGGGAACCAACACTTTACAATCACTACAAGTGAGAACAACGTCCGGTCTACATTCTTAGAAATTCCCTCCAGTGTTTCTGAACTAAGACTTCGTGACTTCGTCTGTGACCGGTCAAATCACGCAATTGAGATAGTGGCAGAGAGATTGATATGCTAATATCATGAAGTTGCTAATCTCTGTGCCCATTTCACATCATAATGCCGGCATGTAATTGCCTTCTCTTGCTTCACTTTATCAACTTCATGGATTTCTTTAAATATTCAAAACAAGGCGTGAGTGAGATGGATAGAATATTACGCCTCGTGGTTTGGAACTTTCGAGACAACGACCCTGCTACTCCGAACACAATAGCAGACATGTGGAGCACAGGAAACACAACTGTACGCCTACCTGTTTTCATTTGAGGCACTTCAGATTTTAATCACAAAACAAAGATGGTATAAACTAAAATATATTTTTTATTACCTACCCAGTATATTCCCACAATATTTATGGAGCTACATAATTCATGCTTCCATTAACATGATGCTTTGCTGTGAATTCTATTTTACAAAAACACTAATCACCAACAAATGCACAAAGAGAGCTTTATCATCAATCGTAACACACTCCTACATGTTTCGACCCTGCTGGGTCATCTTCAGGGAGAACTTTTTTTATCGTTACACTAAGGTTGCAC
>BLKM01000518.1:518080-549536 GCA_013340265.1 Coptotermes formosanus
CAGAAAGAAAGAAAGAAAGAAAGAAAGAAAGAAAGAAAGAAAGAAAGAAAGAAATAAATAAAGACAGAAAGAAAGAAAGAAAGAAAGAAAGAAAGAAAGAAAGAAAGAAAGGAACGCGTGGTGGAAGTCTCCTCGGATATGACACTGCGACTTCCAAATTCCGGCCACGATTCACCCAGCTACCGAGCGTCACATCCCAGAAGACTGGCTCCTTCAGCAACAAAGCTGTCATAACGTCAAGCCTCGCATTTTCGTCGTTGTTTTTTGTTGGTGTTAGCGGTACACTTTACGACGCTAAATTAGAAGAGACTAAAAATAAATTGGTCGTGATCTAAAGGACTAACGTGAGTTGAGGGACTGAGCAAAACCAAGAAACACGTCGGACAGAATGGTTGATATCTCAACCTACATTATAATCAGGCATCTCTACACTAAACCCTTAGGTCTGTTACTGGAAATATGGTTATGCTTACTAATGTAGTTTAAAAATGCAACTTTGTCCCTGCGCAAGCCATAAAAACATATGACGTAGTGGAGATAACACGCCACTCATTTTTAATCTCAGCACTAAGCCTAACTGAAGGTAAGTAATCCTTGTAAGGCCACAACCGCTTTATTGCTTACGAAAAAGCATCCGGTAACCACAGACTAGCATGTTAGGTAAACCACAGACCCGGTTTCTTGAGTCGAAATCGTCAGTTGTTCTGCCCGCAGCCCGGCCGCTGTAGCGACTAGACGAGTACCGTGCAATCGGCAGCCCGCGGCCGCCTATGGCTCGACGAAGTTACGTCTGCGGGCCGTGAGTTTTCGAACATATGTAACTTATGCTATCCGAACAGTGTAAAGGAAAACTGCTTCAGTGATTTATTGAACACAGAACTTCACACGCATAGTTAAATTTCGCAAAATATTTTTTTAAGTTGTAACGGGCTTCGTGCATTTTGCATGGGCGAACACTGTACGTTAGAAAACTTACAGTGGTAAGGCCCACCACTGCAATACTCTTTCACTTCTAAGTGTGTTCTAATAATAATTAATAAAAGAGTATTTCAGTCATAATCTTACATAAACTAATTCCATGCATTTCAGAAAAGGATATCAGTGACAAACAAACAGGGCAAACTTCTCATTTAAATTATTCCATTTTTAAAAATAATGTAAGCCAAAAAAATTAAACTTAATCAGCAGCGAAGTAATTTTATTAGTAATTAAAAATAGCAATTTTAGTTTTCTATCGCTTAATGTAAAATAAATTTTCTCTGAAAAAATGAAAGTTGTACTGGTAGTTATTAGTTTGGATATTTTTAAATTACTGTGCAGCAGGAGAAGGTTGCTCTACACTGGACTAGACTATCTTGGACTTTCCGTTGCAAGCTTATGCCATACTAAATTTTCAATCATATTTTTTATACTGTGATCTTACTTCGTTTCTGCAACCACACCAGTTTGTCAACGTGACACTAAATAGACCTAATGTTACGTCATACACAAGAGTGATTCCTCGTCCAACGCCTTAGTTTCGTTTCGTTTCGTTGTCCTTCCCTCTTCTACCTACTAACAGTGGGTGTCGAGGTTGTTCATTTTCATTTGATCATATCACACATCACAGTCGGTAGGACTCCTCTGGACGAGGGATCGGCCCGTCGCAGAGACCTCTATCTGACAACACAAACACACACAAGAGACAAACTTCCATGCACCCGGTGGGATTCGAACCCACGATCCCAGCAAGCGCTCGGCCGCAGACCTACGCCTTAGACCGCGCGACCGCTGGGATCCAGCGCCTTAGTTAGGGGGAATAATTACAGCTTGCTAGTCAAAATCGCGTTGCGCCAAATTCTTATGGGAAAAATAGGGTTACATGAACTCGGGTGTTGACGGACACTCGCATCGCTTAAATACATACATATAGGCTATCTTTGGATTTAAATATTTACACAGCGCTTCTGTAGCTTTTACGCCGCCAGCAATCGTAGCTGTTCGATGAACACGCGCCTTCCTATATCCACGTGTATTTTTCCCATATAATTATTTTCAACCGCGCAAAGTGAAACCCGCGACGGGCAAAACCGTGTTGGACATGTGGTTACTCTAAGATCAGTGAACGACTTCAGAAAGAATAGACTCTAATCTGCTTAACAGCATTTTATAGCAGAATAAAATAGAATGTCAAAATAAATAATAAACTACCAATCATGATACGAGGTCAACAACATATAAAAAATTTTGCGAAAATTATTTAAAAAGTCTGGTATATGACAACAAACTTTGTATCTGGACGTAAATCTGTTGGAGGTTTTCCTTCTTCAGAACTTGCAGACCGCCCCTGACACTCACACAACCTCCTATCCAGTAGGTGAAAGAGATCTGTCACCGGGACAAAAGCGGATTGAACGTGAAACGGATCACTCTTTTTCATACAAAGTCTTGATATCTAGTTTCTAGAACACAGCTGAAGAACGTGTAAGGTTCTAACTTTACTTCCCCAATATGTCTTCAGGACTTGGTCTTTAATTAAGCGCAGCGAAACTCGCACCCTTATTTTGCTTTCGTATTAATAAAATGGGGCATTTTCTGGACATCTGCAACACTGTATGCAACCCTGATTTGTGCAAACAACTCAGAATGCGTTTGTCTACCTTAGTATTTACCCTCAAGTGTTTTCACAACTAGTTACTGCGTTTTAACGCTCCTTCTTTCGCTGTCTTTTATTTCAACTTACTCTCTACTTTCTTATGCAAAACGGTGTCCTGTTCAGATTGACATATGCAAAGGCACTTTATACCTCCAAATCTTTTACATGTTCATGAACAGGGACCTATGTACGCCACCATCATACATAAATCGATTGAACATTCGTGATGACACCGAGACACGCAATGGCTGCATTCAAGTAGTTCGGAGTCTATCACAAACCCCTGACAAAGAACTGTGTGAGCCGCCTGTGAAGCCCCCTCGCCTACGCAGAGACATTTACTGAGATTATAGGCTTCAATCGATCGGAAATAGTTCCATTCGATAATTCCTGACCCTTTAAAACATATCATACATTTTACAGGCTTACTCTTCACACACACGCGCGCGCACGCACGCACGCAGGAGTAATCAACATTTACTGAACAGTAACACCCTGGTAAACGTTCTATTCGTCACACATTTCTCCGCAGTACCCGCTACCGCTTACGCCGTTGTAATGGCGCTGCACCAGGCTCATTGTCGTCACATACCACAAGGAAGAAAAATATCGTCACATATGTTATATTAGCTGTATGAAAGATATTATTTGTCTTCAGATTGGCTGATCGAGACCTTTGAAAACGCCAAGAAATATAGCGAGACAATATTTTGAGGATTAAATTCACAGAACGAAAACCCAACGACGAGCAGGCAAAAAGATGTTTTAAAGGTCATGTAGATATAGGCCTACAAAACACATGAAAAAATAATGTCTAAAACTTTGTGTGAAAATGTCAAAGGGGCCGCCTATAACATTTTATAAAATAAGCAGGCCCCTTCCCTGTAACACTAGACTGTTCTTGGTTCAAAATATGCTCATAAGAAGCGCAGCTGTCTTTTCCGAAGTTTATGTAATGTCCGACAGATGGCAAGAAATGTACAGTGCCATACACAGAACTTTGCCAAAATGTTATCCTTCCACGCGCAGATTTAACCATTTAAAAACGAATGTTAACCCGGACAATGCTTAAACATCTAGTGCATACCCAGCAGAAAATGCACTGCCTCTTCATTACGCAAACAAATCCTTTCATGTTGAATAGAGAAATAATTGCTACTTGTTCGGAGATCCACACAAATCACACATACATTGTGGGGGAAGAATGCTGAATTTTTAAAATTCCTGAAATTCAAGTAGCCTACACATATTTTTGCAGATACTCTAGAACGGAAATATTGGTAGTTTATTATAACTCCAAAGTCACGACGTTATGCGTCACGTGTCAAGGTCAGTGCCCTGAGTTATAGAGGTGTTTGTTTTTTTAAGCAAGATTTCGGTCTCTCAAAGAAATGAGAATCAAGATTATGTTTTTCTGAGATTTGAATCCGCGCAGTTTCATAAATAAGTACGAAACCACAGAGTGTCATGTCCCAGAAGTGCACAGCCTGGGCGTACTGTTGCATGAAAACAAACAAAGCTTCAGTGCCAATAAATAATAATCCGTGTTTTGATTGTAAAATGGTACGCTATTTAGTGCCTGTCTGGTCATATCGCAAAATAGGCAATGCCGAAGTTCGAAAAGGAAGGAATATGTGTAACGCTTCAAGTTTTCCAGCAAATGCGTACCCGATTTCCATTCCCTAAAATGTTATCCATTAAAGTTATAACCACGGCTGTGGAGTCGGTATACAAAAGTTCCGACTCCGACTCCGACTCCGGCTCCTCGAATTTTAAAAACGGCTCCTCGATTTTTAAAACTTCCGACTCCGACTCTGACTCCTTCATTAAAGCTCAATATGCATTAATAACGATAAACCTATACGACATTTCATCGCCACCACGTGAATCATCAGGCTACTGTTTTGACTTGTAACCTATATTTAAGTACAAGTCTAATGGTTACTGTAGCTATCAGGGCTCTGGAGTTGGAGTATCTAGTTAAGATTTTAGACTGAGGTTGGAGTCGGTACATTTTTACCGACTCCTACTCCGACTCCACAGCCCTGGTTATAACAGAATAATGGATCGTTACTAAGGCAGAAACTATACAAAACAGCGTGAAAATTTATTTGCTAGTTTATTTAAGATAAGCAACACAATTTCACAATGCACGAATCAAAAACTAGGAAGGATCGCAATAATGGTGTGCAAAATGCTTCTTTACTGCCAACAATTAGGAAGTAAAACTTGTTTCTGAAAAATTCGTGTTCACGTCAAGTTGAAATTTACGGAGGAAGGGCATTAGAAAGACCATTAAATTCAATAGCAAAACATTTAAACTTGCATAGATTCCTAAAAACAGCCTTAGGCTACTGGTTCAACAATTAATATCAAAGGCACACACTGATATCCATACTCAAGATTAAAGTCTTCCGCAATGTGACGTCTTGTAATTCGGTACCAGCGTTTCGGAGGTACACGCCGTCTGAATCTTCAGTAAATAGGTATACATCCGATACGCTGATACCAGTGTATGTATCATGATACATGTCGTCGTGACATTCCAGATGACCGTGATTTTGATACCCACCACCACTAGAATTTCAAACTTACATTGGCACATAATTTAGCGGTAACACCATTCTTATATAATGCGTGCAGTGTTGTAAATCTAAGATAAAAACATGGATAAATCTTGTCTGTCGGCCCTTCCTTACAAAGGATAATCAGACAGAGCAATTTACGCGTTATTGTGTGTTACTTGTTCATAGTTAGGTTTGTTACAGCTACATACTTCAGTCACGTCTTAACATTTCATGTGTTATTCAACAGATGGCATTGGATGTTGCTTGGAAAGGTGACTGTTTCGAGGCCTATCGGCTATATTTAAACTACGTATTCTATAGAGACACGACGAGTTACGCATAGGCCTGCCTACACCACGACAGTCGTATTTTTTATGTAGGCTTGCGAAGGCAAATCGATACGTAAGAGACGTTACACACTCTGAAGCTTTGTATGCTAAAACAATGCATTATGATTTCAGTGGTTGGTTCAATTTTTCATATGCAACATATTCTCTAACTACGTATTATGAGCATGCAAGGTAACAGCTGAAGGACAATGGAGGGAGGATTATAATGAATTCGATCACGTGGTGTTTTTCTTTGTCAGTGAATCACGCAAAGTGTTGGTAGATTAGCGCATTTCATAACTTAGCTAGCAAACTTACAGCTTAACTTACAACTACATAGGCATATTTTTTTAACCTACTTAAAAAATGTGACGTAGACTAAGGACGCTGAGAACAGGGTGCTGAGGAGGATACGTCGGTCTAAGAGGTAAGAGGTAACAGTGGAGTGGAGAAGACTACATAAAGAGGAACTCTGTGATTTGTACTCCTCACCAAATATTGTTCGGGTGATCAGATGTAGAAGAAGAGGTGGGCGGGGCATGTAGCACATACGGGAGACAGGCGAGGTGCTTACGGGGTTTTGGTGGGGAGACCTGAGTGAAAGAGACCACTTGGAATATCCAGACGTAGAGGGAATAGTAATACTAAAATGTATCTTACAAGAAGTGGGATGGAGAGGTCTGGACTGAAATTATCTAGTTCAGGACAGGGACAGGTGGCGGGCGCTTGTGAATGCGGTAATGAACCCTCGGGTTCCATAAAATGCGGGGAATTTCTTGACTAGCGGAGGACTTGTTTGCTTCTCGGGAAGAACTCCGCTCCGTGGAGTTAGTTAGTTAGTTAGTTAGTTAAAGATTGTGTCAATATCGTGTCCTTGAACACAGGGGCTTTACTGCACAGGAACCATGCACTCTCCAGGAAAGCAAAACACTTCCGACAGTCTTATATGAAATAGGTAAATTTAACTGTCAGGGGGAAAACGGAATATAAGCTGCCGGAGGATGCAGGCTTCACCTAAGATAAAGTTACCGTGACAGCTGCCGTGCTCAGGGACAAAAGAAAATGGATAGGCCTATTATTAAATGATAGGCCTATTATTATGAAATGAATAACTCGAATGAGTATGAGTCCTTCTTGAGAAACTAATTGTTGCTTACCTAATCAAGGCATTTCCTGCATTTTAAGAAAGGTGCAGAGTCATTACCGTTTTCAAAAGAACGCATAACCGGTCCATATTATCAGCCAGACGAATTCAGTTCGCACCGCCATACAGGCCTGCTGTTCCACTATGATCCTTTATAATACTACGGCTATCAATTGGGTTCCAGCTCTACAAAAATTATAATTAAACAATTTAGGCGCGTTGCAAAGCAGTTGCAAAAAGCGACTATTAATTTAATCATGTCCCTCCTCCTCTACGTCACCCCGCACAGAACAGCTCGCCTCCTGCCGGACGGATATTCGTGAAAACTGATGTTGGGCACTCACAAAATTTTGCCGACACATTATAGTTACGGTTAAAATCGAAGAACAGTAACATGCTGTAAGTACATTTTGACTAATTTAGTTAGTAATGTTACCACTGGTTTATGGTTACCATGGTCGCCTTAACCTTTTAAAGCCTAGCAGTAACTTTATATACGACCAGGTTTAACATTAAAAAATTCTACGTGGTGCCCACATTGCGTTTATGTGTTTTGTACGGATCTCAGAACAAACAGCAACTTTTGCCTTATAAAATATTAAGTGGAGAGTGTTTACAGCGCGGTACGCACTGAGTCCTTACATACAAGTAAAACAGATACGCTTCGTCTTTAAAGGGTTAATTATCAGTGTCCCTTTGTGTAATATGGTTAGGAGAACGTTTTCTCTCTGCTGACATTTTTAAAGTCATACTAACTTAGCCTACTGGAAAAAAAGAAGCTTGGGTCTGCGTTAATAACCTCAGTTACAGAATGGAGGTCATAATTATGGCGATGGCTAAAGTTTTACAGTTCCTACTTAAAGGGAATTTGGAAAGTGGACGTCTTAAGCCAATAATTTTTCGGTGAATATAGTACGAAATATAGGCTACAACAGGCCTCAGAGTGTCCAGCTACGAGCTGCAGTAGGACTGAAAGTAACCTGGACCGAATCCTTGAAATGTCACCTACGTAGGGCTAAAGCCGACATACTCTTTAAGACTGTTACGTCAAGGAGAATGACATAGGCGAGACATGCAGCATGCATCGGAGAGAAGAGATAAATATAAAGTGTTTCTTTCGAAAATCTTGAGGGAAATAGACTTCTTAGAAATTCTAGTCTTAGATGGAAAGGTACCAAGATAGAAGGGGAATTGGTGGTGTGAAAACAGGATTGATCTAGAACAGAATAAGAACAAGTTGCAAATTATTGTTAATGCGTTAATGAATATTCAGTTTCCACAAAAAGCAAGGAGTACCTTCAGCAGCTGGGTGATTGGTGTCTGCGATTTATGGAGTAACTCAGTTAAATCGGTTCCTTATTTCATGCGACGCTACATAAAACTCTACAGTTGAAACAACGACAGTCAGCGGCCGAAGACAGTCGTGTGCGGCAATACAGACTGAAGTAGCTGTGATACATACAATCACTTGCCCTGCCTATGGCAATGTCAGGGCTTATGGCTGTTCAAAAATCGTAAGGTCATTGCTAAGCTTGTAACAAGTATTATATGTGACATTGGGTCTGCGTAATTTCAGGCTTCCGCCGCAGTGAATAAGATATTGGATCTTCCGGAATGTTACGCGGCGTAGATTGATAGTTATTTACCGACGTTTCGGGGAAACCAATCGGTCACACCTTCAAGAGTCAAGCAGTCCAAAAAATTACTTGGACTGTTTTATTCTTGAAGATGGGGCCGATAGGTTGTCCCGAAACATCGGTAAATGACTATCAATCTACGCCACGTAACATCCCAAAGAGCGAAGACCTAATATTGGGTCCTTCATGTAAGTAAGCCTATAAGAATTTAAATATTATACATAGATTCTGCTATAGTCTACGTAAGTCTACATGGAATATAACGCAAATCTATATAACCTATAAGACCTAAGCTTATGCCCGTGTGCTGTAAGTACTGTGAAAAAGGTATTTGAAAATGGAGAATGATAGTCCTAAACGTGGTACAAATACATTTCCTATAGCTTACACAAGAGAACACAATTTTTTAGGGATTGACAGATTTCGCTTTTTCACAGTCAAACGCTGTGCCTTCCTGTGTATTTTTACCGTTAAGTTCACTGTACCTCAAAATCGTAAGGAGGCCGAAATTGGATTGTCGTGTAAGGCTATTTTTTGTTCTTGGCAATACTAGTTGATGTTAGGTTGAAGGTACAGACTTTAAAAACTTGTTCTTAAACATAACCCAAACGACGCACAGGCAGGCCTCTAGCCATAGGCCTTACAGGCGAACATACCAGTCAAACGGATTTCCATGGTAAGCCTATATAAACATTCAGTTCCTACAGCACAGGAATCAAAATGCTCCTCCCGTAGACAGCCCAAACCCTTAGTGCTATTTAGCTATATAATCGATGGCTATTGTGGGAAGAATCCAGAGTGTGCTTTAAATGGTCAAAAGATCGATATGAAGTCCGAACAGTCTTCGGCCTAAATCGTAAAGATAAGAAGAACGAAAGAGAAATGACGAAGTCCTGTGCTCAGGGGCGGCCTTAGGCCGATTGGACCGATCTGATGCAACCGGGACCCTCGCTTAAGGGGACCCCGCGCTCATGAAAAATTCGCACGTAATTTTTAAAAATATGCAATGTGACGCCACACAAAGCTCTCACATTAATATACCAAAACCTTTAGTTTTTTCTTTTGCTCCGCACAATAATTTTGGGGCCCGCCACAAGGATTGCACTCCGGCCCTGAATTTGGTAAGGCCGGCACTGCCTGTGCTCTTCGACTCCGCTGCTGTGTTTAAACAGAATACATGTTTCACGTCTTCATTATTGTGGGATGTGTGACATCTGTTGTTGCTGTGTTACCGACGTTTCGGAACAATGTATCGGTTCCATCTTCATCAGTAAAGTAGATCAAGAATAATTCTGTTTTTGGACTACGTCGTCCTTGAAGATAGGACCGAAATGTTGGTAACAAAATACTAACGAACGCCCCACAACATTCCAGAAGGTCGAAAACCATAACTGCGCCGCAGAGGTAGCCTAAAATATAGCCTAAACATTCTCTAATTTACAGACCCACAAATGCAGTTTCCTTCTACGAATCGATATAAAGATTTTAAATTGAAAATCGTACATAAAACACTGTGTAACTTCTTAAGCTAAAGTACTGGTCGGCCAGAATTTAGCCCAATATTTTTATATCAAATATTTGGTATAACCTTTATTACATCGGTTTGTCTGTAAAGATGTATTTCATCTATGGCATAGTATGTGAAAACGTTTCCATAAAAGCAGCAGAAATTACGTGTAAAAAAACTTCAAATACATTATCATGTCAACGTTTGTACCCTGGACTAGTTGATACATAGCATGCTTAGTTGAAACACGGGTTGTATGGTAGAACTCAATTAATTTCAAGTTAGTATTATAAATTATTCATATACCTTGTACTGTTTCCCCCAAGATCACAACCCAAATACGTGAAGCAACAGAATTTCCGGCCCTGCATTTCATTGTGCGAGTCATGAATTCGGAGTCACGAACATTTCCAACACAAAACTGATAATGTGAATTATTTATTTTCATCCAAAAAGTCAGCTGAAAGAAGGAACGTGAAAATGGAAGTTACATAAGAGAATTCTGTGAAATGAAATGCAGGTACGGTTTTATAATATATTAATATGAAGCACCAAGGGTACGGTGTAGGGATCGCAGAATATTGCAATATTCACCTTATACTTAATTAAGCACGGTAACACGGCACATACGGTAATGGAGTTGGAGATCCATCCATTCATATTCCCGGCACTAAATAGATGTGAATGGTCTGCTTCACATGCTGACCCCTTCATTCCCCTGGGAAAAGTCCCTGGTTCCTCTGGGATAGGAAACTGGGCTGACCCCAGTTGCGGTCTAGATGCTTCGGAGAAGAGAGTGGTTTTGCCCCTGCCCGGAATAGAACCACGATTCTTTTGTCGACCAGCCCCTATCCTACACAGTTGACCTCTGTTTCAACCCGACTACCTGGCCCTCCTTCTTAATGGTACAGCGAAAATTTTTAACATTCTCTTCTAAAATCCTAAAAGTTAAATTTAAACTTTCAAAAATACTGCTCACCAACAAATGCACAAAGAGAGCTTTATCATCAATCGTAACACACTCCTACATGTTTCGACCCTACTGGGTCATCTTCAGGGTCGAAACATGTAGGAGTGTGTTACGATTGATGATAAAACTCTCTTTGTGCATTTGTTGGTGATTAGTGTTTTTGTATGGTATAGTGCACGGACATGGAACACATTAAATTTATACTTTCAATTCACTTATTTTGCTACGAATGTGGACTGTTCGTTTGTAGGCCTACCCGGTGCGGAATGATCCCTACTTTGTGCATTTCATGTAACAGTGGTGAGTGGCTTACATGTGGTTCAGAACTGTCGACCGGCTTCGGGATATATTACTTCCGTCCTATCCTGAAAAACAACGACGTATACCTAATTAGCCATTTTGCCAAGGAAGCCAGTGCCACATATTTAATCGAGGAATTCATGTTACACCCTGACCGAAGTCGTGTGGCTTCAAATGTAGCTTAATCATTGAGAATTAATTGAAGTGTGCTTAAGAAAATATACGTTCTCGTTTTGATATCTGTAAAAGTAACAACTGACTTACAGGCCTACATATGATTGAAACTGATCTTAATCACAGTGTATAAAGGCATTCGTACCGACAGGGAGTGTAGGTGAGGATTCCGGTCTTCAGGATGTGACGCTGCGTCTTTCTGTGAGTGGCTCCTAAACGTTCGAAAGGAAATTACATAAAAGGTCAAGTGGGACAAAAAATTCGTAAGGATTAGAGTTGCTGGTGGTGTTAATAATAACTGCTGTTGCTGCGGCTGCAGTGGGTTTGGACGTTCCACTGTACAACAAGAACAAGAACAACAACAGCAACAACAACACGGACAACGACGACGGCGGCGGCGGCGGCGACAACCATAACATACGTGTGCAATTAAACTGCTTCACGTGTTCTAAAGGAAAAAATCTCACATTGTAATGTAAAAAATCCAGGGTTGACAGGAAGAAAGACATCACGAATTTTGACGGCTGCGGAGTGCAGTGTCCGTCTATGCCAGGAAAAGAAAAGAGTCGATGCCTTATGGGTACCGTGAGAAATGCAATAAAAGTTTATCCTGTTTGTTGTTGTTGTTGTTGTTGTTGTTGTTGTTGTTGTTGTTGTTGTTGTTGTTGTTGCTGCTGCTGCTGCTGCTGCTGCTGTTGCTGCTGCTGTTGCTATTGTTGTTGCTGCTGCTGCTGCTGTTGCTATTGTTGCTGCTGCTGCTGCTGTTGCTGTTGCTATTGTTGTTGCTGCTGCTGCTGCTGTTGCTGTTGCTATTGTTGTTGCTGCTGCTGCTGTTGCTGTTGCTATTGTTGTTGCTGCTGCTGTTGCTGTTGCTATTGTTGCTGCTGCTGTTGCTGTTGCTATTGCTGCTGCTGCTGCTACTGCTGCTGCTGTTGCTATTGTTGTTGCTGCTGCTGTTGCTATTGTTGGTGCTGCTGCTGCTGCTACTGCTGCTGCTGCTGCTGCTGCTGCTGCCAATATAGACTTGCCGTGCCACGGCTCAGGCGCCACATTTCGCCGTGGACACCCGGGGTTCGATCCCAGGCCAGTCAGTACAGGATTTTTTACTTACAAAGAGACTCTGGAACGGGTTTTCCTCTGAGTACTTTAGTAGTTCCTTGTCAGCAGAATTTCATCAGTGGTCCAGAATCATTCATTCAACGACTGTGTATAATCTTATCAACTAAAAGTGTCGGTAAATACCACACTTGAAATAGAAAGTAGCAACACACCTTTGAAGCTAAACTCTCATGAAGCCAAAACGAGTTCAACAAAACTACCACATAAGAGCACAAAGCAGTGTACAGAGTACTGTAACTGTGTGTTCCCATGTTGTTTATTTAAACACAGATTCCGTCTAGGTAAACACAATTTGACTACTGTTCAGTCCACTGAACAAAACCACATGAACGGAAATGTTAGGGTCTAAAGAAAGTTGTCAAAAGTGCAGTTACTACCGGCAGTAAAAAACCGGCTGCCAGCAGGAACTGCATCTTACCATCTAATGCTACAATGAACATTAGATAGTAAACTGCAAACGTAGACAAAATAAGAAGAAAGACAAAGCAATGAAGGAAGGCAAGAAAGGAAGAAAGAAAAAAAGAAAGATAACATGAAATAAACAATCAAAGAATACAGAAAGAAATAAAGAAGAAAATAAATGGATAGACAACAAGAACAGGAGAAGAAGTAACACACATAAAGAAAGAAACTAAGACACTGGAAAAGAAAGGAAAAAGTGTGAGGGTGGGGAACCCACAACACGAAATATAGCTGAACCCAAGAACTACTAAATATCGCCATAGGCCGTGGGCCTTCAAAGGCCATATAATACAAGAGAATTCCAGCACGCAAACGTTTGCCACGGGGAGCCCATTGTGGGGTGGCCAACACTTGCTATCGACCGCCTGTGCCCCTACCAACGCTGCAATTCTGAATGCTTATTGGTTATGTTAGCAAGGCGTCCTCCTCAACGACACCCAGGCGCAGGCCTCAATTGGAAGGCGGGGCGAAGGTTAACCAATCGGTGGAGAAGACGAGAAGAACCACTATTGTAATACATAAATAAATAAATAATAAATAAATAAATTGATTTCTTACTAAGGACACTAACACAAACATATGCTAAAACAATAAAAATATATTTGAATTCTTAATTTGAAATCAGAATCTGTAGCATGTATTGCAATGTAAGGATAAATATAGCCCTCTAAGGATATGGGTGTTACAAATAGCAGCTGTATTGAAAGCATTTGCCTGGTTTGTTGTACCTTTAAAGGGACAGGATAAAATATCATGTGCATAACAGTCTTTGTTGGCGTGAAAAAGCAGAAGCAGTGTTTAAAAAAAATCCATATAAAACGGAGTGAAATATGTTAAGCGGCTGCGAGTGTCTGCCTTTAGTAACTACGTTTCAGTGAATATTCTTTGGGAAGTTTTATTCCGGCAAGCGGTTAATATGGATTCTGCTAAGAAAAATCTTTTTTGTGGTTGTTATTTTATTATTTTTCGTGGAATAAAGGCGCTTGAAACTGCACTATTGAAATGCAGCATGGCTGCATAGAGCGATGGGTATAAATAAGTAACAAGATTTTACTAACGTGACTTTAAAGTTGAAGGAAATTCCAACCTAGAGAGAGAGATGAAGACCTACCGTAGTGGGTATGGAAGACGGGTCAAAGAGCGTGCAGCGTGTCCGTCATCACAGCAACGTTATACAATAGCCACAGGTTATCCCGGTGAAAGTCGCTGAAATGTCCTTTTAGTTTTTTGCAGTTTGATAAAATGCACGAATAAATTACTTCAGGAGAGCTTTCAATCCAACCTGCAAACTTACTTTTGCATTTCCCTTCCCCTAATCAGAGCCAAATTTTACGACTACTTGTTTCAGAATACTTTCAATAGACTAAAATTTTATGCAGCGAACTAACAGCGCATATATTCTAACCGTCCGGCACCTTTATTAATCATTCAGTAGAAACGAAACCTAATTTTCAGGGATATCGCGGTTGGGTGTTGTGAGAAATGACGAAGAACTATTAAACAACTCTAAAGTATGTGATTTATTCTAAACAACTATGTGTTATTTATGCTGCAGGTTTTTCTTTTTGCTATTAGATAGACGTAACAATGATCACTTCATTTGATATTATTTTTGTTTCACAGTGACAATTTTGTTAGTAAAAGTCCGAAATTAGGGGTAAGACGATCATGCATCCTCCCTCTATGAAAAACCGAAAACTTGTGTGTGTGTGTGTGCGCGTGCGCGCGCGCGCGCGCCTGTGTGTGTGTGTGTGTGTGTGTGTGTGTGTTGGTGTGTGTCGCTATGGTACTCAAACCTGGATACCTAGTTCAAAGTCTTCCCTACTCTAATTGTTCTAACTATTCTGATTGGCCCTGTGTAAATTTAGCAATTCCCCAATAGGTCGAAAACTTAAATTTTTTTAATTCTAACTCCTGATTGGTTCCTAAAAAATGACGCGTTATCCCTGAAACTAATACACGTAAACCCCACATAAGCGTCTCTACTGGACAATTTTAATGTCACACCGTAACCAACACGGTGTCCACTCCCTCATGATTTACATCTCGAAAAGTGTCAAACCCTCCAATTCTGACTGTTCTAACAAACTCTAAAATCCCATTAACTTTGACACGGGACGAATGTCTAACACACTAAAGTCCCTTTTATATCAATTTACTGTCATATCTTACCCCATGCTGACCTTTACTTTTCTCACACTTCACTTGTCTTTCTGTCCTGTCCCCAAAAAAACTACTTCTTGTTCCCTAGTCCTGCAACCTATCTTAACCCCTTGCAAAGAAACTGACCTGCTGTGTTAAGTACCAGATGCTACTGACTTCCCTCGCAATGTCCACACTCTCTACCACTACATACCCTAAATTAACTGCCACTCTTCTAAACAAAGTAATGACTCTTTCCAGCGGTTATAACATGCCGCCCATTTATAGGTCTGTAGACTCGTAGACCTCTAAGTGTACAGAATTTACGAACAAAATTATGCTATGTATTTCACTACAGTAGGCCTATAGTCTACCCTTTAATAAAAAAATTATTGTTTTTTTAAAAGAAACCTTCAAGTATCAGTGATTTCTATACGTACCGCCTGCTGTGTTAACCAAAAGCCGTTCTTTTTGGCAAACAATGTGTTCTCATCATAAACACGATTATTTCTGACTGACTGGTCAAGAGATGCCCCTATGTGTACTGTGCAGCAGGAAGTGAGTTTTACAGACGATGTTATTAAATGAAATTCATACTCCAAATATTTATTAATGTAAGAAATCCCATCGTAAAGTAGCACAGTTCTAGACTACGTCTACTTATTTTTATAGTTGAAAATTTGTGGGCTAAGTTGAGTATATTGAGGAATGACGGAAAAACTTTCTCCCAGCAATCTTCTTATAGACATTTAACCCACACAAGAAAGGACAGGCCTAATATTTTAAGCAAGATATTTCAGGCGTAACACAAAAAATGTTTAAAAAATTTTGGCCTATACACAAAAGTAAAAACTAGGCTATGCCAATAGGTGACATATTTTGATACATGGGAAGCTTCCGGTGCTTCGTATAACAAATTTTCTGCTAGACCTAAATATAGGTTCTTATGCTAGTTATTTGTGTTCGGTGAAACAAAACACACTAAAAACATTTTGTGTGTTATGGTCAATAGTGCTTTTAAACTAAGAGTTTTAAAAGGGCAAAGTAAGCTACAGGAAAAATCAAGGTTACTTTAAGAATGAATTTATATTCCCCATTGCCTCACAATAGGCCTACGCTTACCAATACATATACGCAGGTGCGCAGACTATTTCAGCCTGGCGTAGAAGTTGTCCTGCAATAAATCTCATTTAATGTCTAGTGCCTGAAGCCCTTACAGTTGTATTTATTTGCACTTTATCAGCTTGCGCTTCCAGGAGATAAGTTTTATTTTACCGTGAATAATTTCTGAAAAAAAAAGAAGAGAAATAATCCACATTAAAGCAGGCGGAACTACACACACACACACACACACACACAATCACACACACAATCACATTTACGACGAATCTAAATTCAGTCTGCATGTCCCTGGATATTAGCCACCGAGTAACTTCTTTTTTCAATGGCGCAACAGCCCCCAGTGGGTCAGGGCCTCCTCATTATCGAGACTTCACAGTCACATTCAGACACACCACAGTCGGTAGGACTCCTCTGGACGAGTGATCAGCCCGTCGCAGAGACCTCTACGTGACAACACACAGCACTCACGAGCGACAAACGTCCGTGCCCCCGGCGGCATTCTAACTCGCAATCGCAGCAAGCAAGCGGCCGCAGACCCACGCCTCAGACCGCGAGCCCACTGCGATCGGCCACTGTGTAGCTTAGACTGAAAATTCACTCTTCGTAGGTTCCTGGATAAAATAACTGTCTGCATAATTTGAAACTTTAGTCAGGCTTGGCATGTTCCCAGACCAAAGCAACTACCTGCATCAGTTCCAACATCTTCCGGCTTGACAAGTTCCTAGACAAAATCAAGATACTTACATTAGTACAAAATTATTCGTTCTTGAAGGTTTCTTAGAGGAAAGCACCTGCCTGCTTCAGTTCTAACATTCTTCGGCCTTGGCGTATTCCTACATGAAAGCAACTGCCTACTTAATGTCTGGTATTCTTAACTCTTTGGAGTTTCCTATATGAAAATAATTGCGTGCACGTGTTACAACATTTTGCAGGTTTGGCAGCTTCGTACAGGAAAGCAACTACGTGCGTAAGGTATAAAATTCTTCAATTTTGACATGTTCCTGTATGAAATTAACTGCCTTCGTCAGTTCCACCATTCTTAATGTTGGCCTGTTCTTAGATGAAACCAGTTGCGTCTTTCATTAATTTCAGGCTTCCGCCGCGATGTTGACGAGATTTGCTTTCCTCTAGGGTATTACGCGGCGTCGTGTGGTAACAGTTTACCATCGTTTCGGGACAACATATTGATCTCATCTTCAAGGGTCAAGAGTCCAAGGCGGCCGAAGATGGGACCGATGTGTTGTACCGAAACGTCGGTAAACAATTACCACACGACGCCACGTAATATCCCAGAAGAGGGCAGGTCTCTTCTGCCTGTATTATGTTCACCAGTGTTAAATTTTGCTATGTTCCATCACGATAAAACTGCATGGTTCAGGTCGAAAACTTTTTAGGCTCGTCAAGTTCAGAGGTGCAAGCAAAGCCTCCATCAGGCGTACAGTGTCTGATGGCAAGTCGACAACACCGTTCACCACTAAAAGCAGTGAGGCGCATCTGACATAAGAAAAATATCACTGTTAAGACTAAAAAGTATAACCCGTTGAGGACTCTATAGCTTTCGCCCACAAGATTAGCGTTCTGATGGCTGAGGCTAATAAACAAACGTGTATAGAGACAGCACGTGAGGATACAAACTCTCACAAGGCGACAGGGTTTACATTTTCCATACCCTATCACTAAATTTGCACAGGCGTGGCTTGTAGTCGGCCTGTTTTCCTGCGGTTATTGCACTGCACGTACCTTGCATATGGGTTCCAAGAAATGGGTTGCTGGAAGGTTCATAGAGCCATAAATTAAAGACCCTTAGCTCTATTTAGCCTATATCCTACATATTGAATTAAGTAAAATTAATTCGGCGTAGATGGGAGGATAATATTAAAATGGATCTTCAAGACGTGGGATGCGGGGAATGGACTGGATTGAACTGGCTCAGGATACGGACAGGTGGCGAGCTGTTGTGAATGCGGTAATGAACCTCCGGGTTCCATAAAATGCGGGGAATTTCTTGACTAGCTGAGAAACTGTTGGCTTCTCAACAAGGCCTCTGCTCCATAGAGTTAGTTAGTTAGTTAGTTAAATCGGTAAAACACAGCGAAATGTCCGCGTAGCCTTTGCCTTCAACGCGCCTCTATTATTTCTCCTCTCACATAGCACCGAGTATTTCCTCACGCTAGGATCCGTCAGAAGCGAAGGTAAATTAAGTCAGAGTCTCAGCAAGCCACAAACTGTGCGAAGGCTTACCTGTGTTACAGCAAATAATAACCAGTTCGAGCAGAACATGGAGATCCATGGCGACGTAGTTGTTAAGAATGTCGTTGGAGTAATGGTTACCTAGAAGCTACTTCTTATAGGTCAACGTTGGCAGCAGCAGCCGCGCCAGCCGTTGTAGTGATAAAAATCCAAACTCTCCACAGATGTGGTATGGCTCTAGGCCTACGCGTGTATATATCGGCCTATATAGGCCACGAAATTCTGACTTGTATATTACGTGTCTTCATTTCATAAGCACTCGTCGCACTTAAGTTTGGCGTGTTTGTGTGTATCTGTTGAAATCAAACGTGTTACACAGTCAATACAAATATTGTAACAACTGCTTACCCACCGTCTTCCTTAACCTAACCTAGATACAAATTTAACTACAAGCTGCCTATTTTTTCTGCCTTGGCATTTCCCTGGATTAAAGCAACGACCTGCTTCACGTGTACCATTCTTACAGCTGTGCAGGTTTATGCACGATTGCAACCGACATATTCAGGCCCATCCTTCTTCAAATTTTCTTGTTCCTAGAAGAAAGCTGTTGCTTGTTTCAGGTCCATCATTTGACAGTCTTGGCTTAGACAGCGTACCTTGGATTAGGGCTGCCGTGTGCTCTAATTTCCTTTTTCCGTATGCGGTTAAGTTCCATGTAGGCTAAATAACGGGCTGTTTTCAAGCCACAAATAACACACGTTCCAGTACCTATTATCCTCAGCACCCAGTTCAAGCATACCGACGACCTGTGTTCTTCCCTTTGTACTACAGACCGAGTTCACATACATTTAAAGCCTATATTGTTTGTTCTTTATTACATAATTTCTTATGTCAGATGAAAATATAAAAGATTCTGAACTGAAATGTAACAAGAATTGCCAATTCTTCAAATTTCTTTAAAAACGTGGATTTAATGTGTTTCATTCCTTAGTACTCGAGCTTTTTTTCCTACTAATTTTGTTCTTCTTTACCTAGGCTAAGTTCATTCCCACATACTCAAAATTTAGTGGGAACTGTCTTCATGTGTGGTGTACTGCTTCAATTGTGACGTAAGCTGCGTCTCTTTCCTTACCTGCAGCTTTAGTGTTCTCGACGAAGACCCACATAACTCCTCCCGATATCGATGTCCATTAATACTTTGAGTTGTATTTGTTCAATGAAGTCTCGGCAAGTAGGCCAGAATATGATGACAATTAGAGAATGACAAACCGACGCAGAATTGGGAGAACATTTTCATGACCTGATTTGAGGTAGACTAGCTGGCCCGAAGTTTTCTTTGAGGGACTGAAGAACATCATAAAAAACTGAGTCAAGACATTCAATTTTTCGGTATTCCCAACTGAAAAAACTTGAATCAAGACATTCAGTTTTTCTGCTGAGATTCCGAAGTGACGCCTCCCAAATAAACTGAAAAACCTAAGGCTAACGCTTAAGGTATTTACTGGAAGCAGCAAATCATAATAAGGTCTATTTGTATAAACAAATTCTGCAGTAAATGAATTCAAAACAATTATTCGTAAGCGGGTTGGATGTTTACCTTTAAGATACAGTTTTTATTTCTGCAGTTTGGATTTCTTATTCAGCATGGAAGCATGAAGACGTGGGTCTATTTTTGCTTAAATGTAAAATACATAACGTTATTAATTTGTAGTCTAAATTGCTGTCCGGAATATGTGGCGACATCAGACACACAGAAACACGCACCGGTATGTTAAACGTCTGCAGGAGCGATCTGCGCAAATCGACCTAAAATTACATGATACCTATAGGCATACAGGGCCTATAGAAGAGCTCTTTGCCACTTTGTCTAACAGACATCTGGCCTTTACGCTTACTTTTTTAATTCGTCATTATGGCCTGTTTAACGGCGTTTTCAATATCTCAGGTCACAAGTATACTGACAAACGATAAAGAAATAGTACCTAACTGCAGAACTAGAAAGAAATTCGATAAGTCTTGGCCTAATTCTAGATAGACTTAGAATCCTGGCAGTTGCCTGGAATGTCTGAGGAAAGTAACTTGTACATAACACATTTAATAATTATTATTACCATTGTTAGATCGTATGTAATAAGGACACGAAAAAGACATATAAGGGTCTGGTCACTCGGAATTGGCCGAGCGACGTAATAGCGACCTGGGCCGCTGCCAGAGTACTGCTGCCACGGCGGGAGACCTACATCGCGGCCAAAGGTTTAACCCTTTAAAAACGAAGCGTATCTGTTTCATATAAGGACTCAGTGCGTACCGCGCTGTAAACACTCTCCACTTCGGTTATAAAAACCAATGTAATAAGGCCTATTGGAAGCCCTAGAAGAGCGCTCCTCAAATTTTTTCACTCAGTGCACTAAACTGTAAGTCACATTGGAATTCTCACACAAACAGTACCAGTAGTCGATTCAGCACCCAATGAGATAGCCGCAGAATTACAACACAGCCTAAATTTCGACAAAATTTACTTAGACAAAATTCACAACTCCTTCAAATTTTGCCTTTTCCTGACAGTAAAGTTTTGAGCATTGAAAGCTGGTAGCTTGAATACTTCCGGACTTCACAGCCCATCAGAAAGTGTCACAACTCAAGTCCGGGTCATTTCCTTGGGTTTTGGAATGCCCGACATAGAAGACCGTAGTTGCCAACATCAAGTTGAAAACATTTTCGATAGACACGGAATAAAATGGATTGCTAGAATGAAAGCTACTACATCTACGTGGCAGAGGACCGCACACAACTGCGGCCTTTGTTCTTAGTTGTGTCGCAATTTTGTCGTCAGGGAGTTATTCTACGAAGGAGGCCTACAAATACACCAGTTCCTTCCAGCTGTGCATCCTACCGACTGACGTCGTTTCCTGCTTCGGAGGAAGGCTCGGACACAGGCACGAATATCACACATACCCTGTAGATAGTCTACATACAGATCGCTTCAAGAAATTCCTACCCCTTCCGTTGAGAAGACAGTTCACTTCCGCCTTTCTGAGCAGGCCTACAAGCAATATATACACCTACACACCTATCTGTCGCTGCTGAATTTGTGTCTAAAATATTTTAAATGCGTCCTCCATAAGAGAAAATTTCACTTTATAACATACAAGATCAAGCCAGTGTATTCAGTCAATCAATCAAATCAACAATCAAGCACACGGTTACTCAGTTACTACCGTTAGGTACTCAACGCGACACAGTTCGTTCTTATGATTGTTTCCAAGAGCTGCTCACATACAGCAAAACTACTGAGGCTTTAGTCTGAAATTATATTTAAAGCCAAAATAGTTTGAAACTTAAGGCAACTTTAGCGTAGTAATGTGGATATTATTACAGTGTATCAATTAACAACTACACTTTCCTATGTTTCGGCACAGACAGCACGTGTTCACAGCACGTACCACATGGCACAATTTAACACTTCAATACTTTCTCGGTTTCCGTTACTATGTTGTTGATTTTCATTATATTTAGCACATCCCCATCATCTGGGACAAAGCTACGCTTCTATCGTCATGTTGTGTGTATATTTCATGTTCTTAGGCTAGCGAAAAAAAAAACAATGTTATTGGGATTAAACCCGAAACAAGTCTTATTCTGGTTTGTCCTATCGGTGGTATCCTGTCCGGCATTCAGAGAGGACGCGAATGATATTCGTTTACAACTGAAAGAAACGGAAACCTACAGTTGGAGAGTAAAACTTTAAATCTAGGCAGCTAAATACAGAATAAGTGAGGAGATATCATATAATGAATTGAGTGTACTAAGATCATAGCACTCAGAAGATTAGTTACCTTTGAAGAATACAAGGTGTAAATGCGAATGTGAGGAAAGCTAATGAAGAAAATAGTATGACGCGCAGAAGAAGAGAATGAGGGACTCTTGTAACAGGAATCAATGGCTTAACCCTTTAAAGACGAAGCGTGTCTGTTTCATATAAGGACTTATTGCGTACCGCGCAGTAAACACTCTCCACTTCGGTTATAAAAAGTAATATCTTAATGCTGTGTAAGGCAAAAGTTGCTGTTTGTTGTGAGATCCACACAGAACAGATAAATGCAATATCAGCACCATGTAGAATTTTTGAGTGTTAAACCTGGTGGTACGCAAAGTTACCGCTGGGATTTAAAAGGTTAAATACCATGCTGTGAATGACACATCATATCGCATGATGTAATGTCATTAGTGTACACCACACAAAACTGTTTCAAATTGCAGCCCTTAGTAAAATGTAGGCTGACTTGAGACTCAACAAAATAACGCAATAATAATAATAATAATAATAATAATAATAATAATAATAATAATAATAATAATAATAATAATAGCTATTATTATTATTATTATTACTATTATTATTATATTGTTGGCGATGGCTGTATTCTCTGTCTAGTCTAGACAGATGTTTGATAACGTACTGCTGATTGCTTCATATTTAAATTAGTTCTCTTATTTAACACACTGGCATACAGGCTACAGGCCTACTGGCCTCGCAATGCCCAGACCAGCTCTGGGTCCTTCCAGTGACCTGCTCAATGGGCACAGCGACCCCTTTCACTGGCGGTTATAACGACCGGGTCGGGAAGATTACAACTCCATCTATCGGTCAGGCTACGAGCGCATAAAGCTGTGTATCTACTCCACCGCACTACTTTATGGCGTATTTCTTAATTAAGCACAAGGGCAATTAAATGCCTACCCCTTCTCTTTCACTTTACCACAAACCACGCTTACTCTTTATACGATAAGTGCGTCCGTATCTTAATAGTTAACATTCTAGTGACCTGACTGTGATCTGATTCAACTCAAGCAGGTGAGATAGATTTAGCACAAAATATCGAAGCAAACAGCAACGATGTTATGTCAACTGCTGTGCCATTAGGGTCTTCTGCCTATGTAAGAGCACTTTGCCATATCACTCAGATTAAAAGAGTTGAGACGTGCAAATGAGTAAGAAGAAGCATGGCAAAGTAATTAAGTAGCACGTCAGCGCTCAACTAACGAAGTCGAACAAACAAATTAACTAATTAACTAACTTCATGGAGCAAAGTCGCTCTTGAGAAGATTATAATTGCTCACATAAGCTGGACATTTCGTGCGTTTTATGGACGCCGAATGTCTATTACCGTGTTCACAAGATCGCACCACTCTACCTACCCAGGGCCAGATAAGGGGCCAACAACTCCCAACCGTAGAAACTAGCATGTTACGAAATGCTACGCACCTAACGAAGCATTAATGCTTTAATTAGGATAATGCCGAACACTTCCGAAGTTTTTGGGTTGCATTCCGGGGTCAAAAACCTGACACGAGACTAGTTGCACACAAAATTAAAAGGAAACACAAAAATGCTTTTTTATATTAGGGGGTTCAAAATTTTACTTCCAGGGGATTTTGCGTCCCTGAGGAACTATTATAAAAGAGCATCGTCCGCTGTTCCGTCCGTCTGTCAGGCTGTACGCATGGAACAACTGGTGAATATATTACAGCAGCTGCACGTAGTCTAATGGCGGGGAGTTAACATAAAATTTCTAGATCCATTTGTACGTCAAATAAAATCAATCTATATGCAGCTACACAGGACCTTCTGCGAAGATTTCTATATTAACTTGTGTAAAACTCCGTAAATATTTCCATGAGGTTCTGGATGTAGGAAACATATGCTGCAGAGAGAAAATCAGAAAGTTTTATGAGCAGGCACTCTCTCCATATCCTAAGTCCCACATCTTCAATAGGCCCACAACACTGGCCTAAAAAATAAAACTTAAGTAAGAGCACGCAGACACTGAAGTGTTACCACAGGCCTACACAGACCCTTCCTAATTTAAAGAAAATCGTTTGTGGTTGTTACGACGAGCATACACAAACATTTTCTTTTTAAATATTTGTGTATGTTGACATAACAGTCTCTACTGACTTGCAGTTTCTTGGAATCTTTAGCAACGTTACATAGTAGTCACTTATTACGAAGGAGAAATCTACTATTCGTAGAAAACCAGTGACAAAAACCGTTGTTATATGGCACCGAACGAATTCGGGCAAAAAGGCGCGTTTTGGGAATGTTGAAAATTTTCATCTTATAAATTATATTCTAAAATGTTACTTGAGCCTTTTTTTTATGAAGTTAACTAATATAAGGACTTACAAATATTTTTTGTTGTAAGATGAGTAAATATAAGGCAGTAAAGGGCAGAACATTTCAATAAAGAGGCAGAATCCCTAGGCATGCAGCAGACCTACTTCAAGTACCACAAGTATGTCTACTTTGTACAGTAATTTCTGAAGGCAATGCCAAGAAGTCAAGACGCCGTCAAAACGTATTCACTTCTGGCGCAGTAATAATCTCGCAGGAGCTTCTTTTTCGCCAAGATCATATTGATATATTTTATTCCCGTTCAACCTGTTCTTCTGCAATCTAACCTGTACAACAATACGTGTTCAGCCAAAGAAAATAAGGTAGCAAAACACATGCAGTGATGAGGCCAGCAACAGGTATAGGACGGGAACATAAATGACGCCCAGAAGAAAAAAGGCGTCCCTGGCGGCAGCATTTAAACCTTCGATTCGTCGGTATATGACGACGTTGAGGAAGTGGGTGCTGAAGACTCAGTGGAAGTTATAACTTACATATTCTGCAATAAACATTACAAAAGCCCCAATTCATAGCAATTTGTAGACTGGATGCAGTGTCTGAAATGCGCTGAATGGCACCATGAGAAGTGCATTGGTGCAAGAGGCTGTGTTAGTTACGCTTGTGGAAGAAAGAAATAATCAAACAAGACCAACAACAAAGCAGGAAAAAGAAAAAAGTACCCGCGATTAAAAAGTTTTTTTTAGCCCAGGCAGTAATAAACCTTGCTAACGCGCAAGAAAAAACCGACAGACCCCAACTGTCATATACAAGTCATACTCAACTCCACAGTACAAGAAACCAACATCGGGACAAGAAAGAAATAATCAAATAACAATCAAACAAGACCAACAACAAACTTCATGTAAAACACAGACTGTACCATGCAAGGGTACGACTCATACCTCGAATCTAGTAGAATCAACAATCCTGAACTTACCTTTCTTTCAACTTACAAGATAAGTTTAGGATTGTACGAAGGAGTTGGGGTCTAAAATGTTTAGCACACATGCGATTGTTATAGGATCATACAAGGGCTCACCAAAGTGGAGGGGGCTGCCCGGCTGCAATCCCCCCCCCCCCAAACCACGCAAAACTGAAAATTAAAAGACAGAGATTTTGTAGATATTATAATATCAAACGTTTAATGTGATTTCCCCTTCAGCCGAAATCATCCACTCAAATCGGCTGATGACTATTACATTACAATTTTGAAAATTAAATTAATAAAATAAAAAAAAACAAACAAACAAGAAGACAGGACACTGTGATTGAGTCATGGAACATGTAGTTACATTCGTCTGTATATACATGCAGTTGCAGACAGTGTTATGCTGTACTTACAACATGACTATCGTAATACAATTTTTAAAATCAAACATAAATTTTATACAGACTCAGGGTCAGCCACCCACCCCCCCTCCCAAGGAAAAAATTCTGGGTGCGTGCCTGGGATCATATATGTATAAACAACGCTATACCTTTTAACAATAATCTGCAGTAAGTTTGGTACCACTGACCCTAACTGACGGTGCTATACACAAGCGGGAGGGCGAGTGCATGGGGCAAAGCTTTGACATAATTCGTTTTAACATTTTGAGTTTGGCAGTAAGCAGAATATTAAGAAAATATTATTGGGGAAGGGATTGCCTCACCAAAATGGCATCAGAATAATCTCCCAGCCAATTATATACCAATACACCATACCAGGCGGTTTTTCTCGCTATGGCTCATTTCACTTGAACTTACCTTATAGGCTAGTGACTTGTTTCTGTTACAAAAGTCTAGTACTCGTATTTCAGTAGGAATAAATGTATATAACAATAAATTGTGTACTTTCTGTTAAAATAGATTAAGCTGCTTTGTTGAGGTTAGCTAATTGTGAAAAAATTTCTTTCGATATGCAAATAATTTTTCGCGTTCACAGCAATCTTTCTTCAATAGATTTTATACTCAATAATCTTTGAAAATCCAACTAGTTTTATATTTATTAGGCCATTACAAATCGCGAACTTTAAGTCAAAGCAATCAATTTTGCTGCTGGACCTCACAGCCCACTTGCTGTCTGCTCTGTTGCAAACACACATGTCCGGCTGTCAGTTGTTTCCTGCAATATGTAAGCTTAGACCTTGACATTACGTGTCGAGTGGAGGAAATTAGACCCTACAGACCATGTTTCAGTTTTGCTGTTCATAACTGTAGACAGGTGATGGGCACGCACTTCTACTTACTAATAAAGCTTTCAGCACGTTGGCGGTTCTGTCGTTTCCTTTGTTTCAGGTTTCTGCCTTAAAAAATTATCCACCTTTAACGGGGACATATAACTGCTGCTGCGACACAGCACTGTCACTACAGTGCAAGTCACGAATTGGCTTATGTCTTAATGGTAGGCGACAAGTTGCACGTGTTGGTTGGATCAGCGCGCGCGCGCGCGCGCGCGCGCGCCCGCCCGCCCGCCCACACACACACACACACACACACACACACACACACACACACACACACACACACACACACACACACACACACACACACTCACTCACTGTGCAAGCCTAAACTCTCCCCAGCCTGTAAGTCTAAATATGCAATGCAACATTTTAAAATTTTAAAACAAATCAGCAGGCCTTCACGAAAATGGTTACTAAAAACGGCCGCTCAGGAAGATAATAATCCAACAGAACACGACGTGAGATCAAGCGCACCTTCCTACTGTCATTTATTACTGCCACCTTCTGCTCCTATTCGTAACTATTTGCAGCGCTGCCATCTTCTGGTTTCATATCGTAATTGTCACTTTGTAGTCAACTTCATAGTTGTTTGTAACAAATATAACTACAGAAGGAATAGCCTTAGGCTAATGATGTGCAACGCACTGCCCGTCGAACTTACATTTGCGGCCCGCGAGTGATTTCGAAGACACGTTCCTCCGTCAGAATGAAGGACAATTCTTTGAGTGACTACGTGGAATTCGCACAGTCAGCTTTATGAAGCAGTACTTAAGTTGCAACTGGCTCCGTACATTTTACATGAGAACATTCAATGTTGGAGTCTACAGACCACACTGGGAGGCGTGAAAAAATACTGATTGGGAAGATCCACCAATCGCCTTAGTACTTCAGTTTCAGTACAGGTGCATTTCAGCCACTATTCAATAAAACAGAAAACTGTATGTGTTATCAGGATAATCAGTGAGAAAGAAACGGTGACAGGCTTCTCACCGACATTACCCCTTTCTTAGGAATAACGCGAGCCCTACACATTGATTGATAGAGTGATTATCACAATGAAACAAATTATTAATAATACTTATTTTAGCTTCTCAGTCTTTCTTTCTTTCTTTCTTTCTTTCTTTCTCTCTTTCTTTCTTTCTTTCTTTCTTTCTTTCTTTCTTTCTTTCTTTCTTAGTCCGACCTCTGTCTAACTCCCCATATTAAGTGTAGAGGATTATTACTGCACCTGATCACACTCAATGACACACACGCACACGCACGCACACACACACACACCGCACACCACAGTGGTAGGACTCCTCTGGACGGAGGATGGGTCCACCGCCGAGACCTCTACCTGACAACACACAAAACTCAGAACAGAAAAATATCCATGCCCCCGTCAGGATTCGAACCCACAATCCCAGCAAGCGAGCGGCCGCAGACCCACATATTGGACTGCTAGGTCACCGGGATCGGCTAGCCCACTCACTGAGCATAAAATAAATTTTTGTTGAAAAATTAAGACCTGTAACTTAACACTTGACTTGCATCCCGCACCAGTTTGAGAGACATCCAAATGGGCTTTGTGCAGTAAACGTTTCTGTACATTGCCTTATACTGTTAACCTTTTAAAGCCTAGCGGTAACTTTACATACTACCAGGTTTAACATTAAAAAATTCTACGTGGTGCCCACATTGCGTTTATGTGTTTTGTACGGATCTCAGAACAAACAGCAACTTTTGCCTTATCAAACATTAAGAGACTGGTTTTTATAACCGAAGTGGACAGTGTTTACAGCGCGGTACGCACTGAGTCCTTATATAAAACAGACACGCTTCGTCTTTAAAGGGTTAAAGACCTAGACACCTCCCCCGTCTGATGGCCTGCAGTTATAAAGGGTAAAATGACAAAGTTTTCCCTCTGCTTATTTACGTACGATATTATGATGACGTATGAAGTATGGGATGCATAATTCAATTCCATGCATTCCTAACCCCGGAGCGAGATGAAAGTTAGTAATCAGCTTTACGGTCCACTTGCTTTATCTCCAAGGAGAGTGTTTTCAGTACCCAGTGGGTTGGAGGCTCGCTGAGTCCTGGCCTAGCCACTGAGGACAAGTGAATAACCTCTCGCCACTGCCCGTAACTGGACGCCAATATCGCAATGTTTCACTCTCGTATACTAATTACGATATACACTGTGCTCGAGTGTCCACAGGGCTTAACAGACGTATTTGCGGTCCGAATATTGACCATTTGTGTGGTGTTTCGAACGAAACCTCAGTCAGTAATAATGAATTGCGAGGCACTTTCGTGCTGGCTTGAAGTAAAGGTAAAGCAATACCATTACAGGCCCGAACAGGCCCTGAGCGCTCCAGAAGGTTGAGGCTCCCAGATTTCAAGACAATCAGCACATAAAGGTGGTAGGGTTGTCAGTCCTATGCACCGGCCGCCTTTATCCCCCAGGAAATACACCTTGCGCTCATTTCTGCTGGCATGACGTAATCAACAATATTCGATATCTGCAGACCACGTGGAGTCAACAATGCACACGGCCTTGTGTTTGTCACAGGCTCGTCCCAGGGATTTATATTGCCCTCAAGAATACTACACTGTAGTTTGTACATATTGCCACATTCTTAATTCGATAAAATGTTAAATAAGTTGCGGGAAATGTCTTGACTCTTCGTTAAATGTATACTTTCCAAGGAGTACTCTGCTACAAAGAGTTAGTTAATTAGTTACTGCAGGGTTTATAAAAAAAGTTTTCATGCAAACCAAGGAGTGAATTTCAACAGTATGCAAATACTGTAGTACAAAATGGTTGTTATTTTCTGATATAACTTGCATGTTCACGCTTCGTTTCACTGCGTAATTTTCTAGGCTAGTATGAAATTAATTGCATATTCTACACAAGTGCTTCTAAATCAAAATTTTATTTGTTCTTCTACTTATCAAGCAAGGAACATGTAATGATATATAACGTTTCAATTCATTCAGCTAAGAACTAGGAGGGTGGATATTACGACAGGAAACGTACTGAAACCGAACTGATACCCCAGAGAACATTCTGTGACGTCAGCATGTTGTGCTACGTGTGCAAACACTATAAAGAAATGAAAGCAATACACGGACAGCTCATTTAGGTTACTCTTTCACTCACTTATTTGATCAGTTTTTTTTACATATCTTCCTTCGTGAAATTTTCCAAACTGGTCATTGGAATGTATATAGGTCTAAGGCTTTTCAATGGGCTTCGCTCGATCATAATTTAGTATGACAACACACTAAGTAAATAAAATGTTAGGTTTTATTTTCCAAGTGTTTCTTTGCTCAGAAAAGTCGGCACCCCCAAAGCAGATTGTACGGTGGTATAATCCAGAATATTAGAATAAATTATCACAGCAGTAAATACTTCAGAAAGCTTAGAGAAAAGAAGGAATAGAAAAAGTTTCACTTGTTCTTCTGTAAGTGTGTGTAAAACTATGTTTCTTATTTTGCGCCAGGAGGCCTGAATTTTTGACGCATTTGAGAATAAACGTGTTTGGAAATCAGGGACGCAAGAAGACTTGCCCTACACAACGAGAGGTTTATATATTGCAGGATTGCTCTCCCCTAATATTAAGGTTATTTGATGCACGAGAATAAATTGGATGAGGTGAAAAGACAATCTGGGAAAAAAGGAAATGTGTATATAAGTTTGATAGAAAACCTGGAGGGTTGAGACCACAACGAAATTTAAGTATTGATGGAAGATATCAAAATCTATCTTGTGGAAATAGGTTTACAGGTTTTTCGGGCGTGTACTGATCATACTGGATCAGAATGTGTGTCAATGTCCTGATATTTTCAGTGGGGCAATGAACACCCATATTTCACAAAATACGAAACTTTTAATTTCGGTTGGTCATCTGATTTTATAATTCGATGTGAAAGAGTTCCGTTGTGATTCCGATTTTCAGCCCCTCTGGGCCATAATAAAATTCACTTTATGTGTGATACATGGTAAATAAATTGCAAGTAACTGCAATAAAATTAAAAAAAGGCATTGGAAATTTTAAGTAGGCTACAGTAATACTTTGGTTTATGAGCATTCGGTGTAAGGTTCTCGCTTACACGTGATACACAAATTAATATATCTTTCCGAATTCCGAGCCCCCTTTTGCTTACACGAACATTTTCCTCTCGCAAATCAAAATTTGCTCCTGGCCCCTTTTCTCGGTTGTAGTCTGTTCTTAAATCATCTTGAATGCGCGGAAGGTCACGGCAGTTCGGAGCATTCTGCGCAGACGCATCACACAATCTCTAGCTCTCTTAGCTTGTTGTCTGAAGCTCGCCCTTCTCGGTCTTAACCACTTTGCATCCATTAAATTTTAGGAAATTTTTGCGTGTCATGTTGATAGTAATGTACCTCACTTTGATATGTTTTCGTACAAATTTAATGATGTAACTACTGTTTATCCGTAAATTAATGGCTAAAATATGATCTAAATACAGTAACTGATCACCAATATTTTTTTCAAGTACCGTCACGTGTTGTGCTGAAGTGAATTTTGTATTTAATGTGTTCCATGTCCGTGCACTATATTATACAAAAACACTAATCACCAACAAATGCACAAAGAGAGCTTTATCATCAATCCTAACACACTCCTACATGTTTCGACCCTGCTGGATCATCTTCAGGGAGAACTTTTGTTATCGTTACACTAAGGTTGCACTTTACAGTTGAGTGAGAATGTGCTGTTGACTGTTTACTGCGTTGTTTTTGGA